>PVJX010000035.1:0-90645 GCA_004027295.1 Dolichotis patagonum
TAATTTCAAGTCAGGGATTGTGATGCCTCCTGCCTTGCCTTTGTTGCTTAGAATTGCCTTTGCTATTCTAGGTCTCTTCTGGTTCCAGATGAATTTTAGGAGTGATTTCTCTAGATCTATGAGGTATGTTAGTGGTATTTTGATTGGGATTGCGTTGAATCTGTATAGTAATTTTGGGAGAATGGCCATTTTCACAATGCTTTTTCTTCCTATCCATGAACAGGGGATGTCTTTCCATTTTCTGAGGTCTTCTTCGATTTCCTTTTCAGGGTATTATAATTTTCCTTGTATAGATCTTTTACTTCTTTTGTGAGACTAATTCCTAAGTATTTCATTTTTTTGGATGCTAGAGTGAAAGATGTGTCTTCTCTTACTTCTCTCTCAGTATTTTTGTTGTTAGTGTATAAGAATACTATTGATTTTGAGTATTGACTTTGTATCCAGCTACATTGCTGAATTTATTTATTATATCTAGGAGTTTTTCAATGTTGTTTTGGGGGTCTTCTATATAAAGTATCATGTCATCTGCAAATAATGATAATTTAACTTCCTCTTTTCCTATCTTCACTCCTTTTATTTCTCTCTCTTCTCTAATTGCTCTGGCTAGTATTTCCAGTACTATGTTGAATAGGAGTGGTGATAGGGGACATCCTTGTCTTGTGCCTGATTTTAAGGTAAAGGCTTTCAGTTTTTGGCCATTTAATATGATACTGGCTGTAGGTTTGTCATAGATGGCCTTTATAATATTGAGGTAAAGACCATCTATTCTGATTCTCTGTAAGGTTCTTATCATGAATGAGTGTTGGACCTTATCAAAAGCTTTTTCTGCATCTATAGAGATGATCATGTGGTTCTTACTTTTGGCTCTATTGATATGGTGGATTACATTTATTGATTTATGTGCATTGAACCATCTCTGCATTCCTGGGATGAATCCCACTTGGTCAGGGTGAATACTCTTCATGATTTGCTGCATCCTGTTTGCTAAAATTTTATTGAGAATTTTTGCATCTATGTTCATTAGGGAGATTGGCCTATAGTTCTCTTTTTTAGTTGGGTCTTTCTCAGGTTTCGGTATATAGAGTAATATGTGCTTCCGGGAATGACTTAAGAAGAATTGCTTCCCTTTCAATTTCATTGAAGAGTTTCAGGAGTGTCGGCATTAAGTCTTCTTTGTATTTCTTGTAGAATTCTGCAGTGAATCCATCTGGGCCTTGGCTCTTCTTTGTTGGCAAGGACTTAATTACATTTTCAATTTCATTAATAGAAATTGGGTTATTCAGCAGTTTTACATCTTCCTGACCCAGCTTTGGTAGTACATATGTATCTAGGAATCTGTCTATTTCTTCTGTGTTATCGAACCTATGAGAGTAGATGTTTAGAAATAGGTGTTGATGATCTTCTGTATTTCCACCAAGTCTGTAGTAATTTCACCTTATTCACTCCTTATTGCATGAATTTGAGTTTTTTCTTTCCTTTTTTAATAAGGTTGGCGAGGGGCTGATCAATTTTATTTATTCTTTCAAAGAACCAACTCTTTGATTCATTGATCCTTTGTACTGTTTTCTTAATCTCTATTGCACTAATTTCTGCTCTAATCTTTATAATTTCCTCCCTTCTTTTGGCTTTTGGCTTGGCTTGCTCTTCTTTTTGTAGATGTTTGCGTTGTAGCATCAGGTTGTTTATTTGTGTTTGTTCTGTCTTCCTGATGTGGGAACTCAGTGCAGTAAATTTTCCTCTGAGGACTGCTTTCATTGCATTCCACAGATTCTGGTAAGTTTTGTTTGTATTTTCATTTGCTTGTAGATATTGTTTAATTTTTTCTTTAATTTTCTCAGTGACCCACTGATTGCTCAGTTTCCATGTGTTTGTGAGGTTTTTGCAGTTGCTTTTATCTTTAATTTCTAATTTCATGGCACTATGATCCTATAACATGCATGGGATAATTTCAGTTCTTTTGCACTTACTTAAATATGTTCTGTGGGCTAGCATATGGTTTATTTTAGAGAATGTCTAAGAAGAATGTATATTCTGATATTGTTGGATGAAAAACAATATATATGTCTATCAAGTCCATTTGTTCACAGTGTGATTGAGTTCTGTTATTTCTTTGCTGATTTTCTGTCTCGTTGATCTGTCCCTTTGTGTCAATGGCATGTTAAAATCTCCTGTTATAATTGTGTCATTGCTTATTTAATTTTTCATTTCTGTTAATCTTTGCTTTGTATAGCTGGGTGCTCTGGAATTTGGTGCATATATATTTAAGATTGTTATCTCTTCCTCTTGAAGTTTTCCCCTAACTAGTATGTAGTGACCTTCTTTATCTCTTTGGATCATTCTTGGTTTGAAGTTCACATTGTCTGAAAACAGGATTGCTACTCCCGCTTTTTTTTTTGTTTGTTTGTTTCCTGTTGCATGAAGTATTGTTTTCCATCCTTTGACTAGAAAGTGATAATTAATCTCACTGTATTAGTCATGTTTTGTCACCAAAACAAAATATTTGAAGCAGTCTACCTTATAAAGTTTAGCTCACTCCATTTTGGAGCAGCCAAGGGCATGATTCTGGCAGTCTCAGTTCACGTAATGGTCATCTGTGGGTACAGACCTGAAGTGGCACATGGTATCGCCCAGCAAGAGACAGGGAGTACATGTCTATGCATGTGTGCCGAGACTGTGTCCCTGCCACATAAAAATGTCAAGATTCATTTGTCAGAAGTCTATCCTCCTGTCCTTATTGAGCCTAATCACTTTTCAGATGTGAGGAGTTACTAGTTCATTGTTGACAAATCATTAAATTCTTATATAAGGATTAGAATTTTATCACTTGTTTCTATTCTTGTGTAGTTCTTCATTATTTCATTAATAATAGTCAAGATATAGTATATAAAAATAATTTAGGAAATAATATGAAGAATGATCATGTTGTATAATTGTATTATTGTTCATGGTTTATAAAGATATGTTCTATGTTAACATTAATGCTCTTTCCTAAAATAAAAATTTCAGGACTAGAATGGATCTTGTTATCTCAGTGCTTACTTGAGTTATGCTAACTCCTGAGATAGGTTAATAAATAAAAGTAGGATGAACTCAAAGAGCTTCAGACTCTTAGTCATTTAAATAGCAGCATCTCAGCCATTACACATTTGCCTTATGTCTAATTTCAAGAAAACATTTTTTGAACAAAAATAATGATGATTTAAAAATTATTGGAACCATGGTTCTGGTTAAATTTGCATCTATCAGTTAAGGAAACAGAGGTTCAAGATGTTGAGAAAATAACATTATGAGAAAGCAAAAATCATGGACTTGATGGTTCAAGCTCTGACCAAACTCCAAACTCTAGGTTCCATGTGTGGTCTTTTTCCATTGAAAAATAAACTGTCCTGTAGAATTACTTATGCGTACAATTAAGCAGCAGTAGTCATAACCCTCACATTTCTCTTGGTAACCAAATAAGTAATAATATATGAATTTTCTATTTACAAATTGTGAAACTGATTTTCTCATTACATGTTTACATAAGGAAGCTAGCATATTCTTGATGATTCTCAGAAATAAAGATGACATTTTTTGCTCTATAAAATTTAGGTAGAAAGTGAAGAGAATACCACGATGAATGAACTGTGTCCCATACTTTAGTATGATTATTATTTAATGATACATTTTTGAGGGATAGTCAGAGAACCCTATTATAATGCAGACTCAAGATTGAAGGTCAATTTAATGTAAGCTAGTTAATTGGGTTAATTTTATTACTACAGTTAGAAAAATCAACATTACGTGAATTAATGGATGCTGTTACCATGCATTATTTTTTATTAACTTGTTGTAAGATGAATTACAATTTTCATGCTTATCTAGATACAAAATTATAAAAATTAAGTTATAGAAATATTGAGTAGTAAATGCCAGGATTTTTTTTTTTTTTTTTTGTGCCGGGAATCGAACACATAACCTTACACTTGCCAGACAGGTGCTGTGCTGCTGAGCCATATCCCCCGCCCAATGCCAAGATTTGTTACATTTTATTATTTGAAAAACTATGTCATATTTTCTTTCCTTAACTTTTTCTCTATTTGTTTTACATATTTATGAAAATCTCTGAATTACATTTTATGTTTGAAAACACATGATCTTAATTTTGTTGGTTAAGGTCAATACATAATTTATGAAATCGATTCATGAATATAGTGAGATAACTTTGTAAAAGACTATTTATATTCATATATACTGTTATAAGCATTGTGTTACTTCAATCCATTTATTTAATCACAAATAACTTACTCAGATCATGGTGACTGGGAATTGGGTATCTGGAACCTAGGTACCCTAAACCTAGTAGGAATTTCTTTTGTTTCCTTCTCCAGGTAAAAATAATGTACCATATATAGGAAAAAAGATGGTGTCAACAAAGTACACCTGCATAAATACATAATGAAAAAAATTCATTATAAAAGAAATAAGTTCCAAATAAATATATCATAGATGTCCTTTGAATTAGAGGAGTTAGCAACCTCTTTCACAGTATCAATATATGTGAACAAATCCTAAAGACTAATATATAAGAGATATAAAATTCCATTAAAAATGTTTATTATATAAAATGAAAGTCTATTTCAGGAAAGATTTACCAGTCAGCAAACTAAAGGTAGAAGTAATACAATCTCTACAACTGAAAATAAAATCAGTGCATTTCCCTTCTTAGGGAGAGAATTTTGTGAACTCATTAGGAAATTTATGCAGAGTAATTTTGGTTTTGCTATTTGCTGTTTCTCATGTCTTGAATGTAGCATTCTCTAGATTGCGTATAAGTAATCACCCACAAGAGATCACTTTTTGGGGGGCTTATCAAGCTGTGAATGATGGGGAGAGCTCAAGCCATTCAAAGAAGAGGAAATGATTCATTGAATTGTTTGATAATGATATTTATATTTATCTGTGGCTTTCCACCATATAATCTCATTTGAAAAAATCTGCACCATGTACAACTCCTGGTGAGTAGGAGGAGGGAAAAAGAAGTCAGATGTTAGCAAGAGACATATTGTCACCTGCTCAGAGACTTAGGTCATGGCAGTTGAATAACTTTGAGCCTGAGTGATCCGCACTGCTGTTAGATACCAGTTAGTGTGCAGATGTGTCCTCAGCTGGCAGGCGGAAAGGTCTAAAGTTCACATAGCTTCAAAAAGTCATAATGAAGCCACAAGAGCTGTGTTCTTTATGAAAGAAATGTCAGCTCCTGAAAAGTCTCTTAAACTGTAAAGGACACTTCATTACACAGAAGAACTGACTTAATATACTCTGCAAATGACTTCATAACATTCAATTTTGAGAATCATTTCCACACTTTTATTCATAGTATACAGGGAAATTAGCTGAAATATTTATCTTTGCTCATCTCTAAGTTTTATAGCACTAGTCTTAGACTCTGACAATTAAATCCTGCAGACCTGCTTCTTCTTTATTTTTTTTTTCTTGAGGAGTTTTACTTGTTATGCATCTTCCTCTAATGCAGAGAATGGCTTAATTAACTTAAAAGCTTCAGGTGTAAAGTTTTTATTTTCAATGTCAACTTTATTCACTTTTTTGTGTGTATCTGACACAGTTTTAGTGTAAAAAGAAAGGGAGGAAGCCAATCACAAAAAACACTAAGCATCTGGTAAAAAGGAACCCAGTTATGAAGAGAGACTTCCCACTATTTCGCGCCAGTAATAGAAGCCTTCTTCAGAGATATCCATCAAACTGGCTCTTTATCTGAGGGGGTGAGGACGGCTTTAGCACAAGCTCAAGCATAATCCATAAATTAAGGAAAAATAGATTTTATGCTCTCATGACAAAGAGTTTCAAAGCATGTATGCCTACACTTCCTGCCCCCCTCAAAGTTTTCTTCCACCATTACCAAATAGTGGCATCTTCTTACCGTGGAAAGTCTAGGACCATGTCTGAAAGGCGCTGATTTTCCCAAGTCAGAAAGTTTTAGAAGCATGTGAGTTAATAAAACTCAGATAAGCTCTTCAATAAAACCAAGGGAAAATGTTTCCTTTCTTTTCATGCTTATTTTCCTGAGTCTTACCTTTGACTATCCCATCGGCAAGACCTTGAAGGTCAAGTCAAGTTGTGAAGGAGATTTTACTTATTTGATTTTCCTTTAATCTGGGTTTTAGAAGAAATGTCAATCATTTTTATTGTATCTTACAAATCATTTGGCTCAACTCGCCAGAGCTAGGATTTGTAGGCCCTACCACATAGAGGGTGATATTTTGCAGTAGACTGTTTGTCATGTGAATTTCCCATGAACAGAGGAAGACATTTGGTAAATACTCTGGACATGGAATCTCAGTCACTTCTATTCTTACTTTGGAAACTTGATCAATATCTATTTACCCATTCTAAAATAAATAGTCCCAGTGAATAAACACATTACCACAAATGACAATAAGCAAATACTTGGTTGCTCTTGGGTCAGTGTACATTAATAAGATAAGGCCTCTGTAAGGCTTAAGCACTTACAGAGGTAGCTATTAGTGCTGAGATTTGTAAAGAAATATAATATGAAAAATAGGGAATATACTAGCTCTGTTCTCTGTGCATGTAAAACCTACTCACATACATCACTGGATATAAAATTAGAAAATGGTTGCAAAGTGAGAGTTAGAAACAATCTCTAGTTTAGACAATGACAAATTTTTATTTATTCATTTATGCATTCAAAACTTTGAGTGCGTGTTATGTGAAGATACTGGTTGGATTCTGTGGGCAATGCAAAGATAGATCAGATGTGCTTAAAGCAGTTGCTTATCTGTAAAAAATTTTTTAAAATATTAAATTATGATACAAAGTACAAATCAAATGCTGTGAAAGTCTGAGAACAGGGAGAACTGACTTCTACCCATCTGTGGCAGTGAAATGCTTTGAAAGGAAGGAGGAATTGGAAATAACCTCTGAAACCTGGAGCGTGAAGAAAACTGGCATTTAAAGAGAATATTTGTGAAGCATATTTATAGATGAATAACATTAGAAAATGGCAAATTGTTGTGTTGAATAGGCAGAATTCTAAATGTCCCCCAAAATTTCTGCTCCCTGTAGAGTATGCCTGATACACCCGTCACCTCACTGAGTATACGTGGAGCCTGTAAATATGATGGGTGTCATTCTGTGATTGATTATATCTCATGTAGAAGATGTCTTTGCATATGTGGTTAAAGTCACTAGTTAACTTTAAATTTATCAAATCGAAGAGAGTGCTGGGTGGTCTGGTGGCCCATGAAAAGCATACTCTTCTGACCTTGAAGTAAGGCACCATGAACTCTTCATCTCTAGGGAAATAAATTTTGCCACCACACGTGTGAGCTTGGAAGAGGACCCATATTTCATGTGAAGAGCTACACCTCTGGCTGCACGTTAGTTGTTTCTTGAGACCTACACGCGGTACACAGCTACACTGTGTCCCAACCTTCAGAAACTGTGAGACTAAAAAAAATAGGTGTTGGAAGCTGCTAAATTCATATTAAATTGTTACACAGCAACAAAAACCAACAGACTCAAACACACATTATATGTCATGGTCTTCAAATCGAATGCATGTGATCCTGGGACAGACAAAGGTTTTCTAGCAATCACAAGCACAGATAATTTTAATGGAACAATTTTCCAGATTCTCAATCTTAGTCTTTCCTAAAATTAATTTGTCCAAATGTGTTCTCACTCTGTTTTCTCACTTCCTTGTAATCAACCTCCTACGTGTTTGGTAAAGAAAGGTCACATCTCAGTGACGATGAATCTTATCGCAGTAAGTTTCCCAGAATGAAAACACTCTGAGATGTCTAACAGAAAGCAACACAAAATTTAAAATATGGGAGTTTATCCAGCTATTTTAATCAAAGTTTTGTCACTCTGGGGTGGGGCATCATACTTTTTCTAATCATATATATATATTAAAACTAGGCAACATAATTGATGATGGCACATTTTGTTTAACAAACAAGTTTCATCTATCCCTTCAGTATTGTTAAATATAGTATTTCTCCTGAGAATCAGGCTTAGTGGGTAAGAAATGCTAAAGTGTGTGTCATTTAAATTTAGTGGAAACAGTCATAATAAGGCCTAATACATCTCTCTACCCTTGAATTAGAATAATGAGAACTTGTGTAAAGTATGCTGGTAAACACCAATTTGTTCAAGGCATCCTCTTAGCATTTTTGAAAAGATAAAATCTGTCTTAAAAGTTCAGTAAGCACTGCTGTGCATCCATGTTTCTGTGTGTGTCTCAGAGATGGATTTTGTACGATTTTAAGAAAAGGGAGAAAAAGGTGACATTTTACTTCTAACTGATTATTATGCATTTGAATAAAAGAGACATATATGTGAGACAAATGAACATTTTCAATGAACTGAAAAGTTATTGAGACTCATGAAAGCATATTGCCAAAAATTATTAGATTATTGCATATTTGAACATTTAGTGTTTATTCTCTTGTGGTTACAGAAAAAAAATACAGTATTGCAGGGATGATCAATGAGACAGCTGAGTATTAAACTACATTAGTAGAGAATTCTAAGGACAAATAGGAATGGAAATGTGAGTTTGACGAGAAAAATGAGTAATGTAAAATTTCTGACTATTAAAAAATGCTGTTCAAGTACATTTTAAAAGGTTACAGTGGTTATCAAATTACTGTTATTTGAATTTCATTGGATGCATGCATAATGATGTAATAATGATGTTATAACAAAATTACTATCATGTTCATTAAAGGCATAAATATTTAGAACTACATTTTAATAACTTTTTAAAATTAATAAACAAATTCAGTACCAATTTAAAAATGCATGAGGAAATATACAGCTTTTCAACATTCTATTTTGGATACCTGTGAACACAAATTCAAGACCAAAGGTAAGAGAAACAATGTGGAAAGATAATTTATTGCTTAACTAGTCCTCTGGGACAAAGGGCAACATTTTATTTAGAGTGTTATGATTGAGTGTCTCCTAGGTGTTATGTACTGTCTAAGACTTTTTGATCAGAACAGTGTTTCACTGGCAATTAGGTAATAAGTATACCAAAAATCATAATTTAAGCAGACATATAACTATTGAAGTGATTTGATAAAATAAATCTAAGAATCATTTTCTGTTAACTAGATGTTCACTTACCCCATGAATGAGCCCAACTCTTCTGAGCAAAACTGAGAACAATACCAAGGTCTGCTACCAATCCAGGGAACCAGAGGAGGAAATAAGTTGCAATGCATCCCCATCAGAAATTCCTGGTCAGCCAGTCAGAAGTGGAGAATACACCAAAACAACTGTATAACCTATTTTCTATATTGACTTGACTATAGTGAGTCTAAAAATAAGAGGTCGGTAGTACCTGCAGCTAAGAATTCAAATTAGTTCTTTTATTTGCAACCTCATGATAAAATGACAAGTGGCACAAATGTTTCCAAAACTTTTTACTACATCTTTTATCAAGTTAACTAGACCTAGTATTTCCTTACCTCTTTTTGTTCATTCCATTTGCATGCATTTTCTTATTGTTTTATGATAAACATGATGTCTGTAGAAAGGGTAAATTTTCCAGGATCACCAAAATAACATAAGCAGTTCATCCTGAGTGAGACTTTACGTCTGCCTAATTGGACAAAAATCTATGCTTAATGTATTCCACTTGTGTGAATGCAAATATTTGATCATGTAGCCTTTTTTATTTACCTTTTCAGTAGGTTTCACTAACTTCGCATATGACTCCAAATTCACTCTTTCCATAATTTTTTGCTAGCAAAACTTTTCCCCTAACTACCTGGTAATAAATACATCCTCTGATAATTATATCTTGGCATTTTCTAACTCTACACAATAGAGATGAGTATACTATCATTCATCAAATTTATTAGCAAGTGATTTCATCATCTGTATTAGTCTGTTTCGTGTCACTACTACAAGACTACTCAGGCTTGGTAACTTTAATGTAAAGAAAGTTTATTTTTGTGAAGTACAAAGTTGGCCCAGGGCATCACCCAAGTAGGCATGCATTTTCCACCTGGTCTACTTTTCTCTTCTATAAAGTCACTGATACCTCTGTCTTGTGGCTCTACTCTGATGACTTTACAGAAATCTAGTCACTCTTCCAAAAGCTTCACCTCCAAATATCACATATGGATTCCATTCCATCTGTTCTATCTCACAGTGGGCTATATATTTAACAACAACTAACAACTTGAGGAATGCACTAAATCTCATCAAACTATAGCACAATCCTGTCTCTTAAAGAAGTGCTCTACTGGTAAGTGGGGAAAGAAGGATTTAGAAGGGCCTATTGGAAAGCCAAGTGGAAAAAATTAGGTTTTTCCAGATAAAAAGAACACAGTGCATTTAATGAGTTTAAAAGTATTTACTTATTTCCTGTGGACCTTGAACTGAAGGTCCACACTCTTTTCTCTTCTGTGATCAAGAGGTTGAAGAATAAGCTGAGATCCTCTAAGGAAAAAATGTTATTTAACTATGCAATGCTATGCTGCCCCTAAAACTACACTTTCATAATGAAAAAGGTTAAAACATGACTGAGTTTTCTAATTTTGGCAAAAGAGCTGCTTCTATTTCTGTAGGTCCAAGATGTTCTCTACTTTGGATGCTTAATTAGATGACACACTGACTGTTTTCTGGCAGGTCTTCTACTGTCTACATTTAATGTGAGTATAATCAAATATTGGCATATACTATAAAAAAGACTTCCGTCTTGGTCACTTGGTTGCATTCAATTTAGCGAAACAGAATGCTGTTCACATGGTTGATTTTCTTCATCATAATTACATAGTATTTTGGAAATGTTAAATGTCATTGGTCAATTTTTTATTTAAAGACTCACAGATTATTTTGCTTGGAAGCCTGCCTGGATAGTCAGAAAACCAGATGAAAAAAAAATTGGGTTATTATTACCACAAAGAATAACCAATTATTGTTGTTACTATTATTTTCTGACATTGGGATTGTGAAAGAGTTTCCATGCATGACACAAAACTGTACAGCATATGTGTGGGAACTTTAAATGAAGCGTGATATTTCTCATACAAAGCCAGTCAAAAATAGCATTTAAAGGAGAACATGTATCTTTTAGCAAGAATCATTTCTATACAAACCTATATTTGTATGACCTTCGCTTTCCCTTGAAGATATTTAATAATGGACTGGCAAACAGGAATAGCTGTATTTATAGTTTAAATCAGATAAAATGGACTCATTCAAACACTGTTCAAGGAGACAAAGAAGGACATTGCATAATGATAAAAGAATCCACTCAGCAAGAATAAGTAATAGTTATCAATATATATGCACCTAATACCAGAGCACTCAACTATATAAATACAATTAGACATAGAAGAAGAGATAGATAGACTTTAACTAAATTCACAATAATAGTTGTGAATGTAAATACCCCTCTTTCAAAAAATGGAAAGACATCCTTTGTTCTTGGATAGGAAGAGCTAATATAGTGAAATGGTTATTCTTCCAAAATTGTTACATATATTTAATGCATTTTTAATGTAATTATTACACAGATTTAATGTAATTGTAAAGCAGATTTAATGCAAAATACCTATAATGTATCTCACAGAATTAGATAAATGCAATTGTTACACAGATTTAATGCAAAATACCAGTAGCACATCTCACAGAATTAGAGAAAACAACCCTAAAATTCATCTGGAACTGGAAGAGATCTAGAAGACCAAGTCATTCTGCACAAAAAAGACAAGGCAGGGGAATCACAACCCCTGACCTCAAATTATACTACAAAGCTACTATGATTAAAAATAACATGGTATTGGCAAAAAAAAAAATAGACCTAATCATCAGTGGAACACATTGGAAGATGCAGAAACAACACCAAATGCACTCAACCACCTTATCTTTAACGAATTAGTCAAGCTCATTCACTGGAAGAAAGACAGCCTCTTTAATAAATGGTGCTGGAAAAACTAGCTTTCCGTATATCAAAGATTAACACTAGACCCATATTTTTCATAATGCACTAAACTAAAATTGAAATGGGTCAAAGATCTAAATATTAAAATACGAACACTGTTTGCTGGGAGATAGAATAAGTAAAACTCTTGAAGACACTGGTGTATGTAAAGATTATATGAACAAAACCTTGATTACACAGGAAATATTACAAAGAAACAACAGTTGGTATCTCATCTTATTAATGAATTTTTGCAAAGCAAAATAAACCACTAACAGAGTGAAGAGACAACCCACAGTGTGGGAAATAATTTTTACAACTATTCCTCAGACAAAGAACTAATATCTAGAATATATAAAGAACAAAAAAAAAAACCCCACCCAAATTTAAAGACCCAGTCCAATATTGGGAATCTGAAATGAATAGACACTTGTAAGATGAAGTTCAAATGTCAAATAAATATACAAAAAATATTCAACATCATGGTCCTTCAAGAGATGCAGATTAAAACAATGCTGAGATTCTATGTCACTCCAGCAAGAGTAGCTATTATCAAGAAATCAATGAATAACAAGTACTAGTAGGGCTGTGAGGAAAAAGGAACTGTTTTCTTGGGTGGGAGAAGACTAGTACAACCACTTTGGAAATTAGTGTGGAGATTCCTCAAAAAACTAAAGCTAGAAGATCCATTTGATCAAGTTATCCTGCTTCTTGGTATCTTCCCAACAGAATTAAAAGCATCATCCTACCACAGCAATACATACATACCCATGTTTCTAGTGGCACAGTTTGTAATAGGTAAATATTGGAAACAGTCTAAATGCCCATTAACTGATGAATGGAGAAAGAAGAGATGTTTTCTTTCTTTCTTTCTCTTTCTTTCTTTCTTTCTTTCTTTCTTTCTTTCTTTCTTTCTTTCTTTCTTTTTTCTTTCTTTCTTTCCTTCTTTCTCCAATGAAGTACTACTCTGCCAAAATAAGAATAGACCTGAGACATTTCTAGCTAAATGGATGCTCCTTGAGACCACACTCTTAAGTGAAATAAATTAGATCCATATATGTAAGTACTACATTCTCTGGTGTAAGAAACTGAGAATATAAATAAGGATAAAAAATATAGAATAGATCTTTTTAAAGGGAAATAAAGTGATCAAATGGAAAGGGAAACAAGCAAGGAGGAGGGAGAAAAGAAAGAAGCGATAAGAAAAATGAAGAGAATAGAAGAAAAACACAAGCAAAGCTTTTATAAAGATGGAAAGAGGGGTTGAAAAGAAGGGAGGGGAATGGGAAAGAGGAACCAAGATATATTATGTATGTACAAGTACAAATTCCCTATGATGAATGTCATCATTATGTATGTATAAAAAGTATCAACAAAATAAAAAATAATGAATTTTAAAATAATGGATAAATTATGCAGACAGAAAATCAACACAGGAACATTAGAGTCAAATAATAGACTGTGTAATATATTTTATACTACTATTACTAAAATAGATTTGAATTATTGTCAGTTATTGGATTCATTAAGTCTTCTACCATAATCTTATTAGAAAAGCTCGTGATACTTGATACATCTTTGTCACAACAGAATTCTATTTCTTCTCCTAAAAAGAATTTGTACTCTAGTCTCATGCTTCAGTTTGTAGATACTGTAGCACATAGTTCTAATTTTAATTGAATATTCTTATTAGCTGATTGACTAAATAAATTCCTCTCTCTATATCTATCCACTAATTATCTCCTTGCATATTTGTAGAAAAGTGCATTTATGCTGCTTCAAATGAATATAAAAAGATTTATTTCAAACTCATCTGACAAATCTGCTGCAAACCTAGTTGAACAGAGATGTTTAATTTCCTAAATTCTAGGATTTAATTTGTCATTTGGAGACTAAATTGTTGGGTGAAAAAATATGGAGCATACATTTACTTATAGACTTTATTAGAAGAAATATGCCATGTTGTTTTTAAAAGTTTTCACAATAAATTTCATCTCAAAAAATTGGATATTAATTAGTTTATTATTTAAGAAAAAGTTGTTTGATACTTTTACAAAAAGGATGAAATACATAATGCCTGATGAAACCCCAATGCAATAATAAAACAATATTCATTAGAATAAAATTTTACTACTAGGTATGTAATGCTGAGAACCATACCCATAATTCTGACATAATGATTGAAATTGAGTTTATCAAATGTATAAATAAATCTGAATGTTAAAGACAGCATTAAAGAGACAATAGCACTAGCACTAACACCCTTATTATTCTCTCATGGAGTTCTAGAAATTACTAGAAGGCTTAGCAAGTTGGAAGAAGAAAGAAGATGGGAGTAATTGCTGCTCGATGGAAAAATTGAAGACTTAAAGCATCAGCCAGTTGAGCTTTCGTGCTTCAGTGAAACAGCTTACAATTTGGTCTGTTCCCAAGAGCTGACAAATGATCTATAGATAAAAAATAGTCTTGCAACCCTAGCGTGCATTGTAAACAGTATAGAAAATATTTATTTTAGAAAATATGACATTGATATTAATGTTTTAAAATTTTAAAAAATTCAATGATATTTTTATCATATATATTTTGCAATATCGTATTTAAGTTCAACATGTGTGGTACAAACATTTTATAAACTTTTGATGAATTTGTTGTTTTATAGTGATTAGTAGCATAATGATATTTCATATGGGGTATATAAAATATTATCAAAGAATATACATTGTGAATAAATTCAGTGGCTCTTTTGATTATTTTCCTCTCTGGTTGACATCTTGAAGTTACGATCAATTAAAAACTAACAACGTCTTTGAAAGTTTTTTTTTTAACTTTTACTTTGTAACTAGTTAAATATGAGCATTTACAGATGGATAATTTTATGCAAATATTAAACTTGAATGTCCTAGTAGTTACTTTTCTTATATATGGATTATTTTATTATTTCTTAGTATTTTTATGTCAAGTATTCTGTTATCTGAACTGTCAAAAATTTGGTTAGTAACCAACTAATTCTTAAGGGTGTATGTTTTATGTAAAACTTTTGTTTTTGGAACTAAATCTTAATTAGTTAGCAAGTAATTTGTAGAGTTAATATAAATGCAAAATCTTTATTATGTAAAATGTTCCTCTTTTCAAAGGAGCATAAAAACCTTGAATAAGATCTACCATGCTAAGTAAAATAAGCTGGATTTGGAACATTAAATAGAGTATTCTATGTTTTCTTTCAAATGTGAAAACTAAAATATAAATAACTAATACAATAAGAGAGATGATAGGAAACTTTAAGGTAAACTTTTAAAGATAAAAAATTGGGTCAGAAGAGGAAGAAGGGAAGAGAAAAGGTAAAGATTGAAAATGATGAAGGTATTTTATAATGTACCAATTCTCCTAAGTTAACATCACTATTCTGTAACCAAAGAAACCAACAACATTGAAGAAAAAATACCTAAAAGCCTTCACTTACTCTGATCAGCCAACAGAGCTTCTATGTCTGAACATCTTGAACCTTGTGGTCATTCACAGGTGTCCTGGGACAGCATTCAGGTGAAGCCAGGGGGTGGGGGACAGCATAGTGACAAGTAGAGATAAGAGCAGTTGGGAGGGATGGAATGGGCCACAGAAACGTTAGTAAAATTGTCCGCACATGATGTCATGCATCCAGTGAAAGTTTCCCAATTATGGGCTAAAGGAAAAGGATTCTGGAAAAGGAAACTCCAGCACTCAATTTTCAGATCTTATGAATGTGTATGTAAATTTCATCTTGATTCCCCAAAATCTAATAACAATTTACATTAGCACACAGTTTTATCAGTGATTATTTTGTGCGGTAGCTCCCTTTTAACAATGCCCATCCTGTTTGATACAATCAAGGGAAAGAGCAATGCATGAAAGTCAGTCAGATCCTGTTTTAAGTAAGTCCACAGAGAGAAGAGCTAGAGTCAGAGATGACCATGAGAAACAGTGACCTAGTTCCCCAGACATCGCACAAATCTTTTTTGAGACACTATTCTTCCCTCTGAGTACCAATAGGAGAGTGCTTGAGGTAATCTAGTCATCTGTCATTCTAAAAAGCCTAGGTAACTAAAGCTGATAATGTGTTTTATATTTTGAATCATTAGGGATGAGGACATAACCAGGTTTATAAAGATTAAATTCTACTGGCCTCACGCTTCTAAAGCAAGTTGTTCAACATCTCATGATAGCATGTTTCCTATTGGAAATGCTCTTTCTCTCTTGTGTTTGTTAAATAGCTATAATACACTTACATGGTAGAAAAGCTGTTTGCATATCTGAGCAAGATTATCACTGTCCTTAAAAATTTTCAGGTAAAAACACACACATAAATGCAATGCAATGTGATAGGATAAGAATAGTGTTATTTAAAAGGTGGTAAACATTTAAAGAAATAGAAATTAATTGCTTCTGGGAACTTTGGGAACATCTTAAGACTACAGATAGAATTTACTGAGTACTTCAGATTCAAAATGAGGGAAGAAACACAAACCATTAGCTTTCCTCTCTGCTTAAATCTCACTGACATGACATAATTCTAAACACTAGGAAGGGTGCTATCAGTAGATCAAATTCTGATAAATACTAGAAAAGAAGGAAAGATTAGGATTGGGATTCTGCAGCACGTGAAAGATATTACTGAAAATGTTACTGCTGTTTTTCCTAAATCAATATGGAGAAATGCTAAAAGCAGAATGTGCAAATCCTCATTTGGCACCAGAAACCTGGTTGGTAAATCACCGAAAGATTCTAATTTGGTGCCCATTCTTTGTAGACTGCCTAGATGAGGCTTTTGCCTCTAGTTTATAGGTAGAAAACATACAGACAGACTCTGCCACAGTGGGTTCCCAGCTTAGGCATCACGTCTGTGGAATTAAGCAAGGCTGGTAACTTCTTTATTCTAGAATTCAAGTCAAGAAAGTGTCATGGACATGAGAAATCTCATCAGCCTGTAGTTCTCTATCCCCATCATGAAACTTAGGCAAGTTTGGGTAGCATATGCAGACAGGAGGGGGATTTTTCACAAGTACTGAGGAAACATAAGCTACCATACTGATAAATTCTGAATGCTAATCAATGAAATGAGGAAATAACAAAAACTTACTTGAAAAAAAGTTATAGCAGTATGAACAAAGCAACTAATCTCTGAAGAAAGATAAAGTGCATGAAACAAAAGCAAATTGAAATCAGTCTATTTGATAGTCTTGGTGTGTTTTATAATGATATATCTACAGTTCTACTGGTGAAAGCAAGAATAGAATTAGAAAACAGGGGAAAACTGGAAAATTAAAAGGCAGCATTATTTAAAGAAATCAGTGAAAAGTTCCAATGGCAAAAGAAAGCTGAGTGAGAGCTAAACTCTTACTCTAGAAGCTAGTCTAAGTTCAGTAATACAGCATTATTATTGTATGAGAAAAGAGACAGAAGATAGATCTACAGCATCGGGTATATCTTTAACAGAACCTCTAGAAGACAATATGTGAAAAAGAAAAAAAATTATAAGTTAGAAAATGATTCTAAATTGAAGAAATCCAAGTTTCCCAGAGATTCTAAGAACCATTCAAATATTCTAAGACAACACTGTAAAAGAGAAAAAGAAGAAACAATTAATAATCTAGTAAAATTCGTGAATTCCAAAAGACAAAGAAAATATAGACGAATGGAGAAAATTCTTGCAAATGAATTCTTAGCAGTTAAACTGAATGCCAAAGGATTGTGGCAAAACATCTACAATAATAAAAGCTCTTTGATCCTTGAGTTTTATTCCAAAGCATGACTAACATTAAAATGAATATGCTACACAGACTCTTAATGGAAGAAATATTCAAAGCAATGTTTCAGCAAAACAAAACAAAGGAAAATGAATTTCAGAAAGATCTTGGGTATAAGAAGTGGCAAGAAAAGTATACAGTAAAACTTCTAATGAAATTGAGAGCTGGTCACAATGTGACTACGGAACTTTAAAAGACTGCTAAGCAAGAATACTTGAAATATATAATGTGAATGAAGCAGAGAGTAAAGTTCATATCCACAGCATGTTAAAATTCTACATTATTTTAAAATATTTTGGAAAGATAGGCAAAAAAATAACTTAATTGGAGCTCCTCTTATACTAGAGCAAAAGAGGTATGTATTGGACTGCTTTTGCAATGGACAAGAATCATTTTAAATATATTTTTAAAAACACAAAACTATTACTATAATACTATAATAATACAACATAATAGCCTGTCACTCAGAGAAACCAAAACTGTGAAAGAAAATACATCAAAATATGAAAATTTTGGAAAGAAGAAGGATAACATAACTTTGGTGCCAAAATGAGACAGGAAAAGAACACAGTCATTTATGAATGTAGAAGTAAAATTTTAAGCAATATATTAAAAACTAACATAAAGAGTGAATTAAAATTAATACTGCAATATAATCATTTTTATTTCAGGATTACAAGGTCATCTCTACAGTAGACAATGTGCTAATATTACTTACTATGTTATAGAGGAGGAAAACTCATTTATATTACCTTCTTGAATCATGAAAACATTTGTTCACACTTCTATAAATAAGAAGGATATTATAAGAATGCATATCACAATAGTATCAAAAGTATGGCTATAAACTTGAGAAATATTTATAACCTGTGTGAATAAAATTATAAAGCATTAATAAGAGACAGTAAAGAAAAATCTTATTTAACTAAAGCTATGTAGGTCCTTCACCAAAAGATTCATTATTGTAACAATACTATTCATCATCTTCTATTTATTATTATGTAATCTAAATGCACTTTTAGTCAAAATTATGACATTTTTTGAACTTTTAACTTTTCTACTTCAAATATTTATATTCTGCTAAGAAAAAATTAGAAAGAATTCACTCTAACATTATGTATGATAGCAAAACAATTCCCTTAAATTGATTATCAATTGTGAAACAATATGCAGCTAGACTGTTAATCAGTTATAAAACTATATTATGAATATTATGCAATGATATAAAATGATAATGATTTTAATGTGCATATAAACATGCCTACACAGTATAAGAGCAAACATAAAAATAGGAATGTATGAGGACAGAAAAGTCAAGTGATAGAAAATATATTGTTTGAATTAAAGATAACTCTTCTTATTCTTAAGATATCTCATAAAATTGATGTATCATCTTCAATAAAGCAGAAATAAAAATAGCAAGTGGGGTCATAAATAGTTTATACTCTCAGAAAACATTAATCAAAAGCTTATTTTTCTTCTAATGCAAAGTGGCATACAATGCCCTGTTTTCATGTGAAAGAAATAAAGTGGTAAATAATTACCATGACCTTATTTTTCCATTGGGTTAGATCACGTTCTTAGGCATAAATAATGGTGGCCTCCCATGTTTTTAGGTGGGAAATTCTTGTCAGGGAAGTTAGAATCTTTGCTCACAGTTCTGCTATGTATGGCCTCATAGAAGTTTAAGGTCCTACAGAAGGACTGAAGTATTTTTGTAATTTAATCTTTCATTTAATGCCTTTGCTCAAAGATGTGTAAAAATCTTTTAAGTATGCTTTACAAGTTACTGGTTCCTTTGTGGATGGTCCTAATTACAGTCTTTTTCCTTGTACTGGTCTGAAGTTTTGCCTTTTACTCTAGTTTGGACCTTCTGAAACACAGAAAAATATTATTCCAGGTGGCATGCTTTCGAGTGCTCAAAGCCATTCTGATGTGTTCTGTGTCATATCTTTCCTTCTTGTCCTAGCTGTCACCAGAATTATACTCCTTTCTCATAACTCAGCTGATCTCTCAACATTTTCTTTAGTTTGTTTGGTTTCAGTTCAGTTTACTGATGCCTAAATCAAATGTAAAACAGTCACTTAGGAGAGGCTCTAGAATGTTAAAAATTCTGCACATGAAAAAGTTTTAAATGACATCTACTTTTAAAAACAGTTCTGATTTTTGTTAAACTCTCTGTTCATAACAACCTATTGGATTTTTCCAAATAAACCGCTGAAGCTGTGCTTTTTCTATTCTGTATTCAAGATAATTATTTTTAAGACTTGAATGTGGATGTAAAATACATTTCTAATTTAATATTAGCAGTTTATGGTTTGTTGACATGATTCTAAATATTGATTGGCACTCCATCTATTACTTGGTTAAGTCAGTCAATTATCTGTAAATTTAATTGGTAAGCCATTTTTATTTCATTTTAAGTTTATAGCCAATGTATTGTTCTGGATTTCACTGGCACAGTCTAGGACAGTATGACTGTTAAGATAGCTATGACTCAGCTGATTTTATGCTCATTTAGTCAGCATCTTGTTACCATAGTCTGCAGGATGCTATGAAAGACTTTGTAAAATCTCTTCTTGCAGTGGGAAGGATTTCAGATTACATTTGATTTTAAAAGCAATATAATTTTTCCCATGTATTATTTTATGTGGAATCCTCATCTATAAAGCATCACGGAGTGGAGCTGCTATGGTTGGAAATTAGAAAGGAAGACAGGACCTCTGTTCTCATCACCCTATTTATCTCATGTATTTCCCAAGCCAGAGACGCTTACAAACCCCACTCCAAGGAAGACATTGGCCGTACTGATTTGCAATGCCCCATGGTATATGTCAGTAGAGCCAGCTCCGCCTCTCAGGTTTGAAACAACTTCCATACAGCATAGACTAGAAGAACACAGCCTTGTGTTTTGGAGTCTACTGCTCTATCAAAACTACCCCTTAAAATCTTTTTAATATTCTTATTAGATAATAAAATATTTCAGAGAATTACCTTCAAGCTTTCTGTAATATACAACTTGATTGTATGTTACAAGAATTCATATTAAAAACAGGTTGAACCAGAATATCTGTTAAGTCTTTGTACATCCTTTATTAAAATATTTGGATTTGTTAAACAATTTAAACTACAATGGCATAAAAACTAAAAGTAAGGAAAGACCTACGCTGTGGTGCGAGAGAGTCTCCTTTCTACTTGTGTCGCAGCTGTGGTCCCACCTTACTCACTCATTGCTTCACAGCTGTGTAGACAGGGTCCCCCCAGGGACAACTCCTAATTTTGTGTTTTAAAGATAATGTTGATTAGAAAACCTGGCAGGCACCCAAGCACTAATGCATAAGAATTGCAATCCAGATAATTTACCCAGTATTCTAACATCAGAAAATACAAAAAAAAAAAAAAAGGACGATTCTACTAAAAATATTTTAATGATTGCCTATTTGTAAAATCACACCATTGTACTAATGGAAGAAAATTAGGAATTATCTATTAATGTAGGATATAAGGAGACTCTAAATAAACAATGTGTGATGATATGTAGAATCTCACCATATACTAGCTTTGTGATTTCCACCTTTTTCATGCAAATTAGAGAAATGATATTGTAATCTAATACTCAGTTGATTTGCATTTTTTATTAAGACAAGCTTTCTATGACACCTACTTTTGAATTTCATTTATTTCTTACCATAATTTAGGTCTTCTCATGTTCATATGATAAAACTATATTTCATTATTTTACTCTTTTCGATATTACTTCCAAGGTTCTTATGATAAAACTATTTTTCATTAACTTAAAACTGGAAATGACATTATTCTGGAGTAGGATAAGCCCTTAACATTCCAGAGAAATGATTTTCTACTTTCATAAATAATGTCATGTATATCTCCCCATTTTATGAGAAATTCTCTTTTCCAAATTTCATTAAAAGTTACAAATCGCAGCTTACAACACTATTGAGAATAGAGAAAGGAGCGTGTGTTTCACTGTGTCTTGTGTTGTGTAATTACCTCAGGAAAAGCTGTGTGTGCTGATGTTGGGGGAACAGTAAGGATCATTTATGCTGTGGACACTGAAAAAGTAGTATTTAATGTGCTTCTTAATAGTACAGCTTAAACTGACTGTTTACCATAGTTAATGAGTTTTAGAGAAAAAAATTAGTCTTCTACTGGGACAGTTTTATCTATCTTCCTGTCTGTCTATCTTATCTGTCTGTCTATCTATCTAATTACCTATTGATCTACAGTGGAGGAAACTGAACACTATACTCTATAAGGAGCACATTACTTCAGGTAGGTATAAATACAAAAGCAACAACTTATGTGTCATAACGGACGGCATATCTGGATAAGATAAACCAAGCACTCTGTCTTCGGTAAAATAAAGCATCAATCTAGAAGTCTCAAGCATGAGGAATCAGGTAATATTTAGCAGCATGGCATATAGCTCATGGAAAGACCACAGATACAGCACAGAAGTAAAGAAAAATATCTCGAGGTTCAGAGAAAGAACATTCTGAAAATAATTTTCTGTAAGATGGCTGAGAATATTTGTGTTACTTTTCTAAGGAAATTTCAATAACATGACTACTGTAAAGCAGAAAAAGGAGTCCATATAAGATTAAATTTTTCTACACTGAACAATTCTAAAGTGGGTTTATATAAATAAAAAGTACACTTCAATGCAGATTTTCATGCAGACTCATGCAAACAGTTAAATTGTGAAGATTTTCTATGTTATTCTAATCTTTTTGTGTTGGTCCTTTTTTCTTCAAATTGTACTATGCATTGTGTTTTCTCTTGATTTCATGACTTACCTCATAATACCTACATTGCTTCAGTAGTTTCATGCATCACATCCACACACACGAATGCTTACATGACAAAAGAAGATTGCTTCTCCTAGGTCTCCTGAGGAGAAGAGGCAATGTTCAGAATCTTCCAGTTGATTTTTCTGTCATGGACCTGCTCAGATCCTAAGTGTTCCTCAAGAATTTACTGAAATGGGAAATAAAATAACAGTGAATGCTTTAGAGAAATTATTTGAGGAGGCTGTGACATTCATTCAGGAAAACAAGAGAAAATTTTAAATAGAATAAGAGGTCATAGAAGAAAACTCCTTAAAATAGGAAAAATAAAATCTACATTGTAAAGAGTAGGTCTAAGTATGAAAATGTTTTAAGAATTGAATGGATCATAATATAACTGAGAAGCTTTCCCAGCATGCTGGCTAGAACAGTAAAAAAGTTCAAGAAAACTAAACAGAAAAGATAAAAAGTAGAAAATAGAAACTAAAAATTTCAGTTATCCAGATCATGCTAGAAAAAAGTGGATGAGGTAATAATCAGAGGCTTAAGAAGCAGAATTTGTTTGATGTTGGTCTTAGTAATAATATTTGTGGCTGTGATACCAAATGAATAGGCAACAACAGGAGCAGCAAACAAGTGAAATACATCAAATGAAATAGCATCTTGAAATTATAAGGTTAAGTGAAATAAATCAGACACACTAGATTAAATATAAAATAGTCTCTCACATGAGAAACACATATCTATAAAGAGCAAAATAATAGATGGATAATAGGATGTAGGGAGACAGATCTTTCTCAAAGGAGGAGGTGACTAAGAGACAGAAAAGAGGGAGGGAAGAAAAGGGCATTAAAAAAAGAAATTAAGAAGTATTACATACATATGTCAATTACAAAGGGAATAAACATTAAGCACTACGAACTTGTACTCATAAAAAAATTTAAAAGCTTCTTCATGTCAAAAGACACAATCGCAAAATGGAAAGGCAACCTACAGAATATTTGTAAATGAGATATCTGACTAGGTGTTAATACCCAAAATAAATTAGGAGTTCACACAACACAATAGCAAATAAATGAATAACCTAATTAAAAATGAGTAAATGAGACATGTTTTCCAAAAAAGGTATGCAAATAGCCAACAGGTATATGAACAGATGCGAAACATCACTAATCCCCAGAGAAATTCAAATAGAATCACAACAAGGTATCACCTCACATCTTATTTTTTGAATAGCTCTCCTCAAAAAGACAAGAAAACAATTGTTGATGGGGGTTCAGACAAAAAGGAATCCTTGTGCACTGTTGGTGGGAATGTAGTTGATATGAATATTGTGAAAAAAAGTACAGAAGAGCTCCAAAAAGCTAAAATTAGAAGATTAGAGCTACTATATAGTTCACCATTCCTACTTCTGTGTATATCTCCAAAGGAAGTGAAATTCATACTTCATAGACACATCTGAACCCTCACGTGCAATACAATCTAATTCCCATTAGTCAAGATAATGAAAATAACATTATATGTCCATAAAACAGATAATGAAAATATGGTATAAGAATACAATGGGATTTTCATTCTGCCATAAAAATACAAGAAAACTTTGCCATTCATGAGAACATGGAAATCTCTAGAAAGCATTATTTACATGCAATAAACTAGCCACAGAAATACTACTATATCACCTCACTTATTTGAGCCATCCAAAAACATCAAATTCATAGTAGCAGAAAATAGAATAGTGGCTGCCAGAGATTGGGGAATGAGAGAGATTAGGGATAGGATATGAGCTGATTAGCTGTAAGACCCAAAATTTCTGAAGTCTAATGTATACCATGATGACTACAGATAGAAATGATGTGTCAACATTTTTTGAAATGTGATGAGAGCAGATTTTAAGTGTACTCACCATGCTTGCACATGTACATACATACACAGGTGAACAAAATTGTACCTATGAATGGTGGTGGGTATGTTGATTCATCATGATAGTCACTACACAATATATACTATATACCTGGTTATCAGCTTGTATACCTTGTATGTATGCAATTTTCATTTGACAATTGAATATTTTTAAATAGCAAAAAGCAAACAGAGAGAGAGGGGGGAAAAAAGAGAAGAGGAGAGGCAAGGTGAGGCAAGGCAAAGCAAAGTAAAGTGAAAAGAAGAGAAGAAAGGAAAAAAAGAAAAGGGAAAGGAAAGGAAGCAAATGGAAGGATAAGAAAGGAAAAAATATTTCTACAAGGTAAAATGGACTTCAGACTGCAGATTGAGAATGACCCCATTGTTAATGGAAAAATAAGTAAAGACTCACTTTATATAATTGAACTTATGCATACATATTTACCCAGAGGAAAGAATAATAGCATATGAAATGACAAACATTACACTGGTCTCAGGTGTTTGTTGTATGGTACTAAATTACAAACAAAAATGCCTACAGAAATTTTAGAGAAGAAAAATTGCTACACATCCAGTTTGGAAGAGAAAGCTGTGTGCTTAGAGTGTCTGATAGTATAGTATTTATTTTTCCTTTCTTATAATTAAACATAAGTAAAATACACATGATCGAAAAAATCTAGTACTTTTATGTTTTTGAAGATAAGTGACAGGTATTCATGATTCGTATAATCCTCAATCATTTCGATTGAAAGACAACAAAAACATTTTCTTAGGTACAAAAAACTGTATTAAACACAAGACTTATGCATACATTTAGAACAGTCTCTTTAACAATCCATACAGAGTAATCTGTTAGCATAAAAGCAGACTGTGAGATTTAAAGGAATTTGAGCAGATGAAATGCAACTATTGTATCATGTTATTATTCAATGAGTGGAAAATACAAAATTAATTGTTGATATCTGAGGTAAAATACATAAATCAAAAATCATTAATCAATATTGGATGCTTATTGTCCATTGATGATTTTTTATCTTAAAATAGAAAATAAAAAGTTTAAGAATTATATAAAGATTTTATCAAAACAGCTATGGCTTCCTATGATAAGCACATCAGAAGTCTTCTACCTCACTGAGGTTCAAAGGTATACAAATCAAAATAATAATATATCATCTTCAAAATCTTGAGTAATTGTGGCATTAATCCTTTGGAATATTTCTTCTAAAGAATTTCAATTTGTGTATGCATTGAATCAAATTTTGAAAACAGTTAAATAATGTCAAAAAATGTCATTTTACTCCAAATTATAATGAAGAAACTAATGTTAAAAACAAAAAGCAATACAGTAAAAAATGTAGAATGAGTTTCATCTAGTTTTATTTTTAATAGTACAAAACTGGAGACAAAATACTACTGTAGAGAAGGGCTATAGAAATCATGTTTCATATATGGGATATGATATTGTGTAGTTATTATGGACATGTTTTTAAAGATAAATTACACTAAAGAATTTGTGAAAAACTGCTGAAGTCAGTGACAACTGAGGAATAATTTTGTAGTCAATGTTATTACAACTATGTAAAAGTACATAAAAAAACACATATAAAATTTTGGAAAGAAAATATACCAAAGTGGCGGCCTCATTGACTAGGGCAGGTCAAATTATAGGTGAATCTTGCTTTTTATTTTTTTTGTACTGGGGATCAAATTCATAACCTTGCGCTTGCCAGGCGGGCACTTATACCACTGAGCTAAATCCTCAACCCTATTTCTTGCTTTTTAATACCTTTATGTGTGTTCTAGACTTCCTACTTGAAAAATGTATTGTTTTAATGAAGGGAAACCAGAATATAAATAATAGGAAACAAAGAAGATAATGCTTTTTATGTTTCCAGTTTCTTCCGTGCTTTTCTCTTTCCAATTTCTTCTATTCTTTAAGCAACCTCAAATACCAGGGAAGTTTTGTAATTGAATCTCTAGCTCTTTTCACTCCCCTGAGAAGCAATTTTTCTGAGACTAGAGAATTAAAATGATTTTATATTTTTGCGCTATCTCCTCATCTGTCTTGGTTTTCAGTTTCCTCATAACCATGTTTGCTCTCTTTTTGCCATGTGTTGGAGATCATTCTCCTGGTTGAAGAAGACGGAAACCAAATAGGAGCTGATGAGTCTTGTTTTTTTTTTGTCATCTGTTAGCACTGTACCATCTGTTACCAGCAGACTGCCTTCCTTCATCTCCTTGCTCTGAACTGAGTACAACTAAAAAAGTCCACTATTTTGTCTTCAGAAATCTTCGCAAACTTCAGCTCACTTTTGAGTACTCACCAATTTCTTAGATATCCAAACTAGTCTTCTCATTTAATCTTTAGTTTTATGTCATTTATTCCCCCCTCACATCTTTTTTCTCTGTTCCTTTAAGATGTAGAGTGTCCACTAGTTTTAGCATCTGTGGTCCTTTAATCCTGGTCTGTGTATTGACTCATCATGCATCCATTGGTCTGCAGATGCAGACGAGAGTTGTCAACAGCTTTTCTCTCTTTTCCTTTCCTTTTGTGCCAATTGCTTTGCAGTTGATGTTCATTTCCCAACTCTGATACTTGAGCATGGTTCAAAAATTCAACTACCAGCTGAGTGGTTCAACCATTAAAAGATGAGAAAATGGACAGCCCAGAGACCTCTGACAGCTGATCACCATGCAGGATGGATGGTACACCGTACCATAGAAAAATCCTCTGATTTCCAGATCTGAATACAAGTGTGTATGTCAGGGGGCACATCTTTTTGGAATTTTAATTTAAGTACTTGGTTAAAAGTTTATTCAATTCAACTGTCCATATAAATAGCAAAGAAGAAAAATTTTGCAGGCTGAATTCCATCTGAGACCTCCAGTTTTCACTTATTATTTAAGACCTACTCTTTCCCTTCCTAAATTGGCATTTGGATTTCAACTTCCTTAAGAAGTATCTTTCATAACTCTAAGTCTTACAACATTTTGCTGTTAACAACTTTACGGTGTATCTTTCCATATGTGTGTAGATGCATGTGTGGTTATGTATACATGGGAAACAAAGTGAACATGCACATACATGTATATTGTATGTATTTTAGATATAGGCACATGTGTATGTATATATATGTAAATTATATAAATACAGATGCAGAGCTAGCAAGCTAGCTAGACAGACAAACATTTTATATGTTTGCCAACAGTGACTTCTGTTCTGGTCTTGAGCTTTTGTAAGACTAAACAGGAATCAGTGAGAACCCATAGTAAGAATTTTGTTGAGCATCTGAATCTATATGACCCTTAATACCACGTGGTTAGCCATATAAATCAGGCTGTGGAACATAAAGCACCAGGTCTCCATTTATCCTAGTCCCTATATCTTTCTGCCTCACCTTGTTTTATCCTTTTCTGCTCAAGTCTGCTGGATTCATTGTTTAGTTTTCTTTCCTACCTCTTCCCTGGCCACATCTGAAATACACTAACTTAGTTGGATTACCTCATTTTAACCTTTGATCCTCCCCAAGGACGTGATTTCAAATCATCTGGATTTTGCTTTTCTTTTCTTTCTTTCTTTTCTTTTTTTTTTTTTAACTATTTGAAATGACTGTACCAACGTTGATCCCAGGGACAGATGAACTGGAAGTGTTATAAGTGAGTATACTCTGACATTCAGTGAAATGAAAGGTCACTAGGAAAACTTGATTATCCATTCTCTGTCCTTTTGAGACTGTACCTTTTTAATAACTGTTTTTTAAAATAGCTTTCCTTAAATCTAAATTATATGTCAAATGATAAATAATCATTATTACTTTTAGCTTTTATTTATTGAATATTTGTATTGTGCTAATCACTCTCCAAAATGTTTTACAAATAGTAATATATTTGATCCTCAGAAGTACCTTAAGGATTCATTACTATCGTCATTGCTATTTTTAGAAGAAGAAACCGAGTCCCAGAATGATCGGCCATGCCGGGGGCATTCGGGTAAGTTCAGATATAGAATCTGAACCAGGGAATTTGAGGTTCAGGAGCATCTCTTTAATAAGAACACAATATTATCTTTCTGCTTAAATTGGTATGAACTCAAAATGACATAACTGTTTTCTCCCTAAGTTTTCTTCACTTATACTGCTTTCATCAGTTCCTGTTGTTCAGCTGAATCAGATGCCAGTAACGTTTCCTCTTCTTGCTGACTTTATCACCCTGTAAGCAATGAGAACATCAGCAGAGCATGGCAGAAATGTTTCCGTGTTCTGTCTTTGGCAAAATAAGCCTCCCAGCAGCTTTACTGACACTCCGAACTACTTCATCTTGCCTCAGCACCAGGTTTGTGATGTATTATGTGCTCTTAATCTCATATCTCTGAAGTATGCTTTTAAAATAACATCTAGAGAGAGACTCATGTGACTAGATTGGGCCCATCTAATTAATCAAAGAAAGCAAAGCCTTCCCTTCTCTCTATATCATCAACTTTTATCCAGATTAATTCAATTTTTTACAATACTGCTTTTGCTACTCTTTATCTCTGAGTCTCTCTTACTGACCTTACCATTTAACCAAGGCTTAAACTAAAAGTTACATTTCTTGTGGTTCCAAAATCTCTCTGGGTCCATGGTGAGTCCTGAAGTGGCCGTATCCACCCTCAGACACCTTCCTGCAATGTGTCCACAGCGAGAGTCCCCGTCTCTTCCATCGGCTGCTTCTGTGCCCAGAGTTTGCCATCTGTCTGCTTGTCCTAGCTATAAATATTGACTCCAGCTCTCTGTGCATCTTCACAAACGAGCATGCTGAGAGCTGTTGGTCATCATCCTGCCCGTTTTCACTTCTCATGCTTTATTGTTTGCTCAAGTAAGCTTCTTTCCTTACTCAAACGGAAACGGAAGTAATTAGTGCCACTAATGCCTCCCATGTGGTCAAGTGGCTCAAAAGGCCAAGTTTCTGCCCTCACTTTATTCATCTCTTAGGAACGTAAGGCGTAGTTATTCATTTTCTTCTTCTCTTGGCTTCTATGATGCTGTACCCTTCCACATTTCCTGTTCTCATACTAGTTGGTCATTGCAGGTTTCTTAGCTGATCTTTCCTTGGGTTGGCCTCTAAATGCTGAAAAGCCTCAGAGCTGAATCCTTTACTATGCTACTGTTTGTTATTGCTGCCATAAAAATTACAGCAGGATTAGTAGTTTAAGACACCATACCTTTAACATTTTATGATTCTGGAGATCAGAAGTCTGACATAGGTCAATATCAAGAGATCATTAAGGCTGTGAGTATTCTTTATGGAGACTCTAGAAAAAAATTTTCTTGTATTTTCCAGCTTCTGGAAAATTGTTTTTTTTTTTCCCTTTGAAGATATTCAGAGCCAGCAACACTGAAACTCTCTCTCTCTCTCTACACCTCCTTTTTTAGTTACATCTTCAAACTACCGCCACAAAAGGTTTTCCAACATGTAGGCCCCATGTGATCAGATTGGGTTGCCTGGATAATCAAAGAAAATCTCCCCATCTCAAAATTTTTAATTTAATCACAACTTCTAGTCTCCTTTTGTCATGATAGCCAACATATTTGATTAGGCTTAAAAATCTCAGGGGACTCATTATTCTGCTTCAATATTAGTCCTCTTCACTTCTGTGTGAGAGATTCTTTGAGTCTCACAGCTTCACATGCCATCTGTGTGACTGTGACACTCACATTTATACACCCAGTCCCAAATTCTCTGAAATTTCAACCCATATGTCTGCATATCTGCTTAATTTACACTCTTTCCGACCATTCTTCCCCAAATCCTCTTTGTTTCTACACACTGTACTACTGCACTTCCACGAGATCAAGAAATAAATATAATGGTCATGTCTGACTTATTTCTTCTGCCTTGTCTCAGACCTACATAATGCAGCCCACTGACCATGGACCGAAATCTCTGGAACCTTAGCCAAATAAAGCATTCCCTTCTGGAAGTTGTATATACCAGACATTATGTTTCAGGAATGCAAAAGGTGGTGAATGCCTTGGCCCAGCTGGCTGACTGTTTCCAGTAAGGTTTTTGACTCAAGGTCTTCCTTAACTATGTCGTCTTTCTTTGTTACTTTTTCTCATTGCTGAGAGAAAATACCCGACCCTGACGTTAAATGGGGAAAGATTTCTTTAGCTCACAGTTTGAAGAGGTTTTGGTTTATAGTTAATTGGCTTTGGGGCAAGGTGACATGGCAGAAGGCATCATGGAGGAGAAACAGTTCATGTCAAGTAGCAAAGAAGTGGCCAGTGACAAATGCTAATGATAGTCCTCTCTCTGAACCTTATAGTCTATTCAAGATGGGGCACCCTTGATCTTAGCATTGCACCATGAAGAAACCTCAGCACCACATCCCTAATCCCAGCATCACCACACATTCTACATCCAGCCACATCAGAAAAGCCCACCTATGACCTCATGAGTCTTTGTGGGGACATCTAGATACAAGCCATAACATCATCTAAAGTCAATTCGATTACCACTACTTTCGTTCTCTGTTCTATGATCTTGCTTAATTCCCTCATAGCTATAATACTGTCTAAAATGACCTGACTGTTTATGTACATCAACTTCATTGAAATATAATTTACATAAAGTCAAATTCACTTTTTACAAGACATATACAGCTTCATGAGATTGGACACTACATCTGACTGTACCCTCAAGCAGTATTTTCATCACTCCAGAAATGTCACGATTCATGCTTTTCCATGAGTATTAAGATTTTCTAGCATTATTTTTGAAAACATTATTCCTTTTTCCATTGAGTTCTTTGGCACCTTTACTGAAACCTATTCAGAGTAAGCATGTGAGTCTATTTCTGGGCACCTTGTTCTGTTTCCTTGATGTATATGTCTATCATTATACCTGCACTATGCTCTATTGTTCATTTATTTTTACTTCTGTATTATCTGTATCCTCTACTAAAATTCAAATTACATAAAAGCTGAGATTTCATCGGCTTTGTTCATCATTTTCTCTCTAGCATCAAAAATGCCTTGCTAACAGACTGAGTGTGATGATGAATACAAAGGAAACAAAAATACACCTCCAAAATATCAAGGAAACAAAATAAGCTTTCTTAAAATGAGAGCAGAAAGAACATTTTGTTTTACATAATAAGGCTTCCTCCAAATTCTTTTGAAATATCTTTCTCTTAAAGACAAACTCCTCACAGCAGCTTCAGAACACCTCTCATGATCTCTTTTTCTTTCTCTGTTCCCCTCACTCATTTTTCTTATTTGTCTGTCTTCTGTTTAATCACAGGAAAGGCAGAGTGCTTAGTGGTTCTCAGGCTGTACTTTATTCCTTTTCTTTTCTAATCCCAGTCATCAAAGCAAATGTAAATAATGGCAAAACTAGAGAAAAATGTGCCCTGTTTTTCAAAAGTGAAAGGGTGGAATGGGATAAAGAAAATACTATCAACACTTCTGTATTTTTTCTTTTATCTCTTTTGCAAATGAGAAGTTTCAGGTTCATTTCAGAAGGAATAGAGCTTAGAGAGCAAGGGAAACAGAAGAGTTTGAACAGGTGGTCAAAAGCTAGGTGCTGAAAGAAGATGGAGACCAGAGATAGATAGTAAGATATTTTATTCTAGCTTGTGATTGCAACCCCAAAGAAGAGATGACGAATTTGCATCTGAAACACATTTTATATTACTTGCATCTTTTTAATGATATCTGACTCACTCTGCCCATGACTTGAGCAGTTCAACAAAAGGGGTGAAAAAAAATAGCATCACTTTTATAGTATAGATGCCTATCTTCAGCCCTGTCTCACCTCCAGCTTCCCACTGAGTCTCCCCATTTTTCTTGTGGAAGTCTCAGAAGTTGCCTTGTCCAGTGGTCTCACAGACCGGGTTCTCATCTTATGCATTCTTCCATTTCTGTCTGGCCACCTCTGCCTTTTCCAGATGATGTCAGTCACCTTCGAATCTCTTTGAAAGGGCCTGGGCACTACTGCCACCATTGTCATACAAACCGTTTACCACTGCATCTGCCAAAAAAGGCTATGCTGGTGCCAGGTTCTGAAGCTGCTTCCCCTTTGCCAGAGGAGCATTGTTCTGCCCGCTGCGTCAGCACCCCTGGAGCAGTGCGATCAACTTGCATTTTCTGCTGAAAGCTTCTCTGCCCTGTGGGCTACACTCCTGCAGATGAGTCCTAAGATAGCATGGCCGCCTGGCTTTACAGTTTATGAGGAAAATAACTCTGGTTGACTTGCAAATTTCCCTCATCAGCCAGGCTTTCTTGACTCAGAATATGTTTTATTGTTGTTGTGAACTTTTAAAAATATGCTCATTGGGAGAGTAAGCTAAGGGACAGATGACATCGAGTACTAGTCTCCCTTAAAAAGTGTGGGTACTGTGAGTGGACCACACGAACATGGCTAAGTCTCTCTTTCATATGGCAGAGTTCTCTGTCAGAAAGCGTCTCAGAACCAAGAGGTTGCCTACTCTCCCATCCACGATCATCCATCCCAGTGCATATGTCACTAAAACTTTCAAATCCGGCATATAATTTTCACTCTACACTGTGGGTTCAGTTACTACCAACTCATTCATCCCCTTTATTTTCTAACAAAGTACTGAGTTAAAGGATGATTTATGGTATTGTTTTGGGTAAGTATTGGCTCACCCAGGCTCCAAATGAGAACTGTAGACAATGCTTTGATGGTGGAGGGCAAGCAGTGCCTATGAAGGAAGGATGTTATTGGTTCTTCCTCCCTTGCTTTCTCCTCCTTTTCCTTCCTCCTTCCCTTTCTTACATTTTTCTTCTCTGAATAAGTAGCTTGTGGAAGGCACAGTTCCATATTTGCTGTTTCAGCTCTATGAATGGGTAACGTGGTGACCCCCAATATGGATTCATCTACCACCCTGTGAGTTGCTTTTTCCTTGACCAGTGATGAATAACTCCCATATGCTAGAACCTGTGGTCTTCTCTACTTTCTGTGAAGATTCTAAAATAAAGTCTCTTTCTTCCAAGATTGAACTTCACTGTCTATGATGTTTCTTAAAATTTTGTGTATTTCCATGTCCCCTCTTCTGTCTACTCACCTTCCCAACAAAATGTTTTTGTTCCCTAATCTCCTCCCTTCTTTGGTCCTGTGAAAATTTAAGAGCACAGGTATGCTGCATATATGTTATTAACTGTGGGCCACTGTTCATCGTAATCAGTGAGGTTTTTCTACACACTTTCTGCCATCAGGTCATAGGAGGCAGTGATGATCTCCATAGAGACTGTTGACCTCCTTAAAAGGAAGTTTTGAGAATACTGAGGTTTTGTTCTACTTTTGGAGGGGTTTGATAGAACATAAAAATGAAAGGCTTGAGAGATAGAGATATGGTGGTCCTGGTTTTGCCATTAACATCTACATCAGTGATAGTGAACCTTTTAAAATTTCCAGGGATGCAAACAGCCCCTGCAGCACACATGCCTTACATTCACCAACACTGATTTATGTGATCTTGGGAAAAACAGCTCTGAGCCTTATTTCATAATCAGAAAAATGAGTGAACATGTACTTTGTTCATGAAGCTGCTTGAAGATTACATTTTAAACCTTGTGCAAATTCTTAGCACTTTAGTACTCATGTAAGTTTAATTCCTCAGTAGATAATTTAGGTTATGCTGGTCAAGCCATCAATTTCTCGTTTCCAGCTTTTCTTCCTGGAATTATATTCTTTCTGGATTATTGTATATGCAGGCTCTAATTTCATCTTCATCAAATGTTGAGACCTAATATAGATTTTTCAAACAGCTTCCCTTTCTTCCACAAGGAAAAACAGCTTATATTTATAGCTCTCTGAGACAGGATCACTGCAGGTAGGAAGTTAAATAGAGCATGCACTTTGTAGATTAAGGGAACAGTTCCAAAGGTATTTATATTGCCTGAGTCTGAAACTGAACAATAACTTTTTGGGTTTCTGCTACTATTTGGGGTTTCAATAACATGTATAACTGAAGCAGTTATTCACTAACAAATTTCCAGAGTATATTTTAAAAGTATTAATTCTGGTTACTCAAATTCTTATTCCCAGGCCAATTGCTCTCTTTGGAGCTTATTAGGTGTGCAAAGTCTCACTGGTGCAACTATTATAGAGAACATTCTGGAAGTTCCTCAAAAAGCTAAAAATAGAGCCACTGTATGTGTCAGCTATTGTCCAAGGAAATAAATCAACATGTCAAAAAGACAAATGTACTCCCTTGTTTATTGCAGCACTGAGCAGTAGGGAAAACAGCCTGAATATGGAATCAACCTAAATGCCATCAACAAACGAATGGATAAATAAATGTAGTTTTTATACCTAATGGAATATTATTTGGCCATGAAAAAAGCTTGAAATCCATCATTTATGGTAGCATGGAAGGACGTGGAGGACAATATATTAAGTGACATAAGTCAAGCAGAGAAAGACAAGTAGTATAAAATATCATGCATATAGAATCTTAAGAAATTGATCTTATAGAAGTTGAAAGCAGAGTGGTGATTACCAGAGGCTTCAGGTTTGTCAATCAATGGGTGCAAAGTTATTATTTGATAGAAGGCATAAATTATAGTGTTCTGTGGTACAGGGTGAATAATATTAAGAATAGCATACTATGCCTCAAAAAAGTTGTAAGATAAGGTATTAAATGTAGTCATCAAAAAGAAATGATAAAAGTTTAAGGTGGCAGATATGTTAATACCATAACAATCACCAACACTACATGAACCAAATGCCCCACACTTAAGACACTGTACCTCATAATGATGTACAAATATTATGTGTTAATCAAAAAACAAATTGGCAAAAAAAGAAGTACAGACTCTTAAGCCACACTTAAGAAATAAGTGAGTATCTTAGTTTTAATAATATTTTATAATCAGTAAAGTTTGAGAAACACCGTGCAGAATAACTTTTTTCCTCTATCTCTATCCAATGATCTCTTAATTATACATAATTAACACTATTTGAAATGTTATTGTTTATTAATAACCTATTAACACTAATATAATTGCTATATCCAGTTTTCTTCGATAAACAAGGTATCATACACTGACCACACCTACAATAAACATTTTTTTAATGGTTTATCCAAGAGGATTCCCAAAATACAACTTTAGGAGCCTACCCTCGGAGGTTGGGAGTCATTAGATCTGAGAGAATGTCCAAGAATTTGAATTTTTTATAATCATGTAAGTTCTTAAAATCTATTTGTTTAATGGAAATGGTCCTTGCACCACAGTTCTTGAAAAATGTTATTTTTCTACATTAAAAATTTCTCTTGCTCTTTCATATTTCTTCAGCACTGATAGAAGTTTCTCATCATTATGAAGGGATATATTAAGTGAATAGTGAGCCAGAGCAACAGACACAAAGCCAGCTTTTTTGCAGTGCTTCCTGGTCTCACTTTGATGTTTCTCTGTTTGATGTAACTGCGGTCTGGAAAAGAATCCAGGAGATTGGCTAAGGTTGCAGAAAATATTTTCAGTGTTTATCAGTGAAGGGAAGCAAGTATTATCATTTATTCCTTCTTAAAATAATAAGCACTGGAAAGACCGCTAAGTTTATTATAATACAGTATTTGTAATTCCTTTTGCAAATGTGAGGGAGAGGAGGATGAGAATACAAAAATTAGATGCAGCCAAGAGTGGTGGCTAATGCCTACAATCCCAGCACTCTGGGAGACTGAGGCAGGAGAATAAAAAGTTCTACCCATAGACAATTTAGTAACTTAGCAACACTCTGTCTCAAAATAAAAAAAAAAAAAAAGGAAAGGCTGGAGTTTAACTCAGCATGAGGGTCCTGCTCTCATTCTCCAGTCCTGGAGAAGAATCAGATACATTCTGCTGCTTGAGGAGGAATTTAAAGCATTGCTTAGCAGCGTACATTATTGCACATGCTGGGATGTTGAACAGCAAATAAGTAATCGACAGCCACAGAAGTTGGCTTGTTTCTTCTACTAGAATGAAAATATCAGGTAAAACACAATAGAAGACTTTCAGAAGTTGAAGCACAAAGCAGAAAACACCTTACTAGAAACTACATACGGTTTTAAAAAGAACGGATAGTCGTTCCCATCTTTCTTGAGTGACAATAATCACCACTTTACATAGTCTCCTTCAAAAATACTATAATTGTAATTAGGAGCAGCTGTTACTTTAAAATGGAAATAGTATAATAATAAGAAAGGCTAGTGGTACATTTTACATGAAAGGACTTGGCTAGTCCCCTGTGTATCCAACGTGACACTAAAGACATGTATTACAATTTGAATCTACATGTCCCCGCAACGCCACATGCAGTGATGGAGGTGGGTTTCTAGAGTTTGTGAATGACGCATGGTCCAATGCTGGGATCATGGGTGTGACTGCTACACCCAAGTGCGTGTGGCTACATACAATATAAGGGACAGAAGGAGTCTTCTCTCCATGCTCCTCCCTTTTTACTCTTGTTGCTTGTACCATGAACTGTTGCCTTCTGGCATGTGCCACATTGCTTTGGAGTTAACTGATTATGGAATGAAAACTCCACAAACTGAGCTAAGTAACCTTTCCTTCCTTAACTTTGGATGTCCGGTATTTTGTCTCAGCAATGAGAGAAAATTAACCAAGACATGCAGGGACAGAGCTCATTAGGTAAGAGAACTGGGTCAGTGGGGATGTTTGATGCTGAAACGTGCTGACCTTACCTCTTGGGAGCAGATATTGGAAATTTTACTTGAAATACTAGAACTATACTTAGGGATTCTTAGGTAACGGGAGCCTTATAGGCACCCAAACAGTAGAAATTAGGGAAATAAAGTGATTTTTAAGTGTCTGCCTGCATTTACCTATATTCCTACCTACCTATAGGAAGGAACTGAAGATATCTCAAATATTCCTTCTTCATTGCAATCCAATTTGATTTATAAGCTCCTACAAGAGCATTTATGGAAGGTATTTTGCAGGTATTTTGGCAATAAATAATGGGGACTGTGGGAGGACAGAGTCATGAAGAAGCAGATGGACTATTAAAAGATCAATCTATCTATCTATTTATCATCTATCATCTATCTACAGACAGGAGACAATAGGCCCTAAAAAAGAATTTTCACCATTAGTTGCTCATGGAAACAATGTTGCTTACCTTTTCTATAAAATATGGTTATAAAAATGATATTACTGGTAGTACATCCAAGGGTCAACAATTGCTTTTCCCAGTCCTCTTGATGTGATAGGAAAAAGAACAACCTGCATCTTAGAGAAGGGGTGAGATTAACATTACTTAAGGGAAACCTTACTAAAAATTTTGGGTCAGCTTTAAAGGAGTTATCCTAACTCTGGCTAAACAGAGAGACAGCGTTTTCTCTTTTTATTTTCCATGGCACGCGTTATCCCTTGTCTACAGCTAGTCCCACCCAGAACAATTATTCTTGGATTTTCAAAATCTTACAACTTTACTATCTTCCAAAGAACTCCTTATGGCCACCACTGATGTTTTATAATAAAACTAGAGCTAGGAAACTTAGGGGAAATCTTTTAAAAGGGCTATTGGATGTCCTTACATTACTGGTTGTTAGTGATTTCAAATGGGCAGTAGACCTGTGCTGACATTGCTTGATTGAAACTGTGGGGTTGGGAAGTCTGTAGCAGCACACCGATCACAAGTGTGTGAAGATGAAGTCTGCTTCATCTTCATCCATGCAGAAGATGAAGCAGACTCTTTTCTAAACACATAGGTAAATTCTATAACTAAAGAAGCAGATAGAAGAGAATTAAAGTTAGGGTTTTGGTCAGATTTCCTTTTGCTTTGTTTAGAAAGTACTTAGAATGATCTATGATATCAATTTTTAAAACAGGAATCAGATAAGTGGGTGACACTAAAAAGAAATGGGCAATGAGGAGAGACTGATAGAGAAATGTAAGACACCTTGCTCACTGTGTGTAACACAAAGGAGCCTGGAAAGGAACGTAGAGCTTCTCCTACAGCTTCGGCATCCTTCCAGCAAGAGAGCTTTTTTAATTTTAAGGGAGAGAACTGTTTAAAAATATGATGGCAATCCAGCCTCTGGGAAATAAAAACACTTTTAAAACAGGAAATAGGACGATTCTGGAATATCCATCTGTATTTAGGCATTAGTATGTTGTAGGGGAGATTTTAAAACAAAAGACATACAGAATGATGAGTGGTCCATTTCATGATGCTATTATTAAACACTTCTGAGAGAGAAAAGGGAAGACAATCTAAGACCACTATAAACAACTGAAGCTACAGAAGAGCCCCTGGCCTCTATAGAAATCAAAAAAAGGAAAGAAAATTACTGTTACAAAATAGAGAACATTGTAGGGCAATGCAGCTGTATCCCAATCTACAAATACTATTAACCTAGTAGAATATAATGCAATACAGAAATATTATTTGCCCTGATTTCAATCTGATATTATTCACCACATTTAATTGTTATTTTTCTGAGAGAGGGTTGGCAGGAGTGGTTAACACATTGTCACATTAGTCTTCAACAAACCCTGCCATTCAGAAAACAGTGGGCAGCTCCATTAACATTAGGACATTAGGCCAAGCCCTAGTTTGTTTTCACAGAAAGAAACTGAAAACCATAAGCATCATCAGTGATGACCATCCTAGCGAGACAGGAATGTATCATTCCATTTTTCGCTCTGCTTGTTAACTACGTAGTACAATTCATGACTTGTAGTTTTGTTTTCACTTTTGGAAATAATGCATATGTGAGCCCTAAAATGCATCTCCTTGCTTATTTCTTATTAAAGCTAAGCTGAAGTCTAGTAAATATCATTTAAAATATTGTTATCCTCCTTCATACTTTATCAGCCCCCAAGACATAATTAAAATAAGAATAATATTAATGAAAGAAAAAGGAAAATAAGTGGGAGTAGCAAGTAAAAAGAAACTTCAAAAAAGTTTTAAAATAAAAAGTAGTATTAATAATAAAAGGACCATATATAACTAATTAAACATGATATTCAAAATCAGAACATTGGGTTAAATTGGAACAACCATGTTTGGTGAAAGGAATGCATTTGCATGCAGAAATCACAGTTGTCCTCCCCTGCTATGTTAGTTCCTATAAGTCTAAATTTCTATCTTTTCACTTTGTAATTCTCCATTTACACAGGGTGTGTTATGGCCAGATCAGTGGGGCAGCCAAGAGAGCAGAAGAATTTATATTTCAGAATGAAAGTTGATAGTTAATAGCCGAGCAATACAGTGCTCTAGTGGAGAATCCAAGCTCTTACATACATTGTTTAAGTCTAAAAAGTGAACCTCCCCAGTCTGAGGATTTCCTCAGTAATCCCAGATGGCCGGTCTATGTGAGGCCCAGTAACTCAGCACAAACTGCGATCCTGTTGCTGGGAACAAGAAGCAGGCACACTGGGTTTTCTTTTGACAGTCTGGGAGGCACTGTGCACACAATTTAAGCTTACAGTACTGTTCCATTCATGGAGCCATCAGGTACAGTGAAATTATCTTTTTCTCTTGCTGACATTCGTAAACCAAATCCATGTTTTAAAATTAAATATTTACCTTTGCGCAGATAATTTGTGTTTTCTTGCACAGTGGAGGATGCAAGGATGAGAGGCGTAGTAGTGGAGGACGGAGCTCCTCGCGATGACAATAGCTATGGTGATTAGGTACTTGCTGAGAGCAAGGCATTAGGTTAAGCCCCTTCATGCACCATGCCATTTAATCCCAACAAAATTCTGATGAGTTAAATACCATTATAATCCTCATGTTAATGAAAACGAAGCCAAGGTTTATAAAGGTTAAATAACTTGCTCAAGTAGCAGAGCTGAGACCTGCACTCAAATTTATCTGATGTTAAATGCCATACTATTCATCATGGAATATTTGCTTTTCTCCAAAATATAATGGAGCAAGAGAAACCTAAAATTTGTTACTAGGATATCTCAGGGTAATACTTTAATATCTTGCATTAACATAACTTACCACTTCTAGAATTTGGTGAAGCTAAGATTTGTCTTCAAGAATCCCTTCTGTTCCCATAAGAAAAGGAGGAGATTAGAGGGATGAGTATTCTTCAAAGATAAATGATTGTCCTCCGTGCTTCTCACTATTTGACCTTTTCCAGGCTCAAGTCAAATGTTATCTTCCTTACATAAACATTTTCAGAACTTTGCTCCTTACCAAAGTCAGTATAAAGCACTCTTTCCCACAATGTTCCCTTTGTATTTAATGTATTGTTTTCTCCTCATCTCTGTGCCTGATTATTTCCTTAGTAATCCCAGATGGTCTTTTGGGAAGACAATGTATCTATCTTATTTGTAGGTTTGCCAAAGCACTGTGACAGGTTGCAAAGAGATTAGGAAACTAAATTCAATTCTATTTAGAATGTTCTGCCTCTATTGTATGAGTGTGTGTGTGTGTGTGTGTGTGTGTGTGTATGATTGTGTTTGCTATTCTAAAGTGCCAAAGAAATGAAAGGAAGGAACAAAGACCATGTTAACTGATCATTGGTGTAAAATAACTTGAGCTCTGGCCAGGTATTCACATAGCTGAGTTATCTGTCCCCTAGTTTCCAGAGGAGCGCTCTTCACCTGACTCTATTCAAATTCATCACAGTAGGATGGAGAAGTATCCTAGAACACAAGTTAGGCCCAGGAGAGTGGCTCAATGCATCACCCTTCTCATCTGCCAGAGTAAATTCAAGCAGTCATTCAATAAACATCATTTGTATATTGAACACTCCTAAATTGATTGCAAATCTGAAAACTCAAGTGGCTTTTTGTAAGGGAAATTACACAGATGAAGGTAATGTCAAAAGTCTCTATTTTCAGCATATAAATCTTTTACAAATGGTAAGGGAACCAAAAGATTGAGTGAGTAGGGAGGGAGGAGAGGCGAAGACATCGTAAAAAAAAATTAAGATGTTCTATGTCCATTCATCAACTGCCTATGATGAATGTGATCTTTATGTACTGCAAATATACACTAATAAAAGTGAAAATATGAAAAAAGTTTCTGTTTCCAAAAACTCATTTTCTTTCTTTTTTATAACATTTTCTATTAGAGAAAAAATGCAGAATTTTGTTCAACCTAGATTTAGTGTTTATTTTGTTTCACTTATCACAAAAGCAATTTTTATGTATATAACACCTGACAGTTTACAAAGTGCTTTCACACTCTTTTATTGTAACATTTTGCTTTCAAGTAGGTCCCCAACCAACATCCTGCTGATAGCGAGGACCACACACTTCACTGGTTCTTGTATCCAGTTTGTGAAAGTTAGAGGCAACAACAGAAGGTCATGCTAATTTAAGGCCATGCTGTTGGTATGAGAAAAAGGCTACTCTCTAGTTATAGCCATTAAAAGAAGCATTTCCTAGACTGGCCTTCTATATTGTTATAAATCAGCCCCCTGTTCCATTTTTAGCTCTTAGCTTAAGGGGGAAAATAAACCATCTCCTACTTTAAAAAACACCGACCTTGAAACCACAACAATTCTTCCCTGCCAGATCACAACTTCTCATTGTGATGCTGTCTTCCATGGCGATGCGACACCCCAGGCCATTCCTGTGCTGTATTGTAACCAACTGTCATCAATAAAGTCAAGAAAGCAGGGCAGAAGATTTTACAGTGCTTATTGATTTTGTTTTTTAAGGAAGCAGAGGCAAATAACTTTGACAAGCAGAAAAGAGCTTTTGCATACAAATTGCAAAGATGTTTACATGCATAAATTTTTCGCTCATAAAAATATCCAAATATGTTTTCTTCTAATGGATGAAAGTCGATTGCATTTGAGAGACTGACACACGTTTTCAGGGATGGGTTAAGTGAATTTTATTAGAGCCTAAAGAAATGATATGAGATTAATGTTTGGCTTCTTAGGACTGTGTCAGCCTTCACCTAACAAAGAAGCATGCTGTGGCTCAGCGCGTACAAACGGTAACGATGAGTCCCTAACCAGTTGGTCCCTGAGTTTCATGTACCCCAATGGTCATACAGTTAGTGCCACCATATTCTACTTTACAACGATACATTCTTACAAAATTGGCTTCAGATCCTTGAAATGAGAACTAATTCACCAAAACTTCAGAAAAAAAAAGAATTTTGGTAGAAAACTAGAAAGTTAAGGCATATGTTTGCTCGCCAATGAATGTTTTCCACCAAAGGGAAAATTTTCACCATTAAGTTAGCGTCAAAATATTCCCCATCACCATTAAAAGAACAACAGCCGAAACGGCTTAAAGTGACCATCCAGGCATTTCATTGGTGTGTTCTCTCTTTCTGAAACCAAGGAAGCTAAAGAAATTCTATCAGCTAAACAGATGATTAGGGTAACCAGAGTTCTACCTCATGAACTGTCAGTCCAAAAGTAATAATCAAATCACTTCCATTTTAAAAACGTTGTTTCTTTGAAAAAAAGAACCCATGCTCTCATAGGGAATAATATTCCAAGGATTTTGACTTTTTCTTTCCCCCTAAATTCAGAGAAAGTAAGCTGACAGAACAAGAGCAATTTAGGTGAGGACAGGAAAGACTGTTAGGGACAGATTGCCAAATTGTTGAGAAAACTTTCTCTAAGTTTTGAGAGCGAGGCCGTAACGTCTGCTAGAATGAGCCGCTGCAGTTATCACTACATAGAGATGAAAATTATTTTAAAATACCTGTCTAGCCCTATAACTCTTTTCAAAATTAATCTTTTCATTTTGAGACACTTGTACTCATATGTGATGGTAAGAAATAATGCAGAAAAATCCTACTTTTCCGCCAGTGTTCCTCAATGCTAATGCCTTACAAAACTATGGAACAGTGTCACAGCCAGGATCTTGATAGTGATACAGTTACATTATCTCACAGTTTTGGAACCACAGAAAGGGGGTCTTGTGTTACTCTGAAAGTCATGCTAAGCTTTGTCCTTTCCTGTCTTGACTCCAGGTGACAACCAGTTTTGTTCTCATTTTCTAAACTTGTGTGAATTCAAAAATATTTTACACAAATTAATCATAGAATAAGTAATCTGTGGATATACATTATTTTACCCAGCATAGTTCCCTGAAGATTCATTAAAGTTTATGTGTACATCATTTTTTAAAATTTTTGCTTGCCAAGTAGTATTCTGTGTTATAGATATTTAACTTTTCAGTCACTGAAGGAAATCTGAATTGTTTACAGTTCTTGGTTATTATGAAAAAAAGAAAAAGACTTAGGAACATTCACCAGCAGGCTTTTAGATGAAAAATACATTTTCATTTCTCTAGGATAAATGCCCAGAAATGCAATTTTTGAATTATATGATATCTATACATTTATTTTTATGAGAAACTGTCAAACTGTTTTCTAGGGTGGTTACAGCACGTTATATTCCAGCGGTCATGAATGAAAGATTTGTTTTCTCCAAATATGCACATATCAGCATCCAGTGCTGCTCTTATTTTTGTTATTTTAGTCTTTCTAATTAGTGCATAGTGTTGACTCATTGAGGTTTTATTTTGCATTTCTCTATTGGCTCATGGTATCGAACATATTTTCAGCTTCTATGAATGTCATGAGTCTATTCTCCTTAGGTAAACATCTGTGAATGTCCTATGTCTGCTTTTCAATTGTGTTACTTTTACTGTTTTTTGGAGAATTCTTTATATAACTTAATATATAAATAAAATATACCCTAATATACAACATTCATATAGCAAAATTTGTCAGTGTGACTTAAAAATATTTCTTCCAGTAGGTAACCAGAATATTTGGGAGTTCAAATGATTTTAAATTTTGTTGAAATTGACATAATCAATTTTCCTTTGTGTGTGTATATGTGTGTGTGTGTGTGTGTGTGTGTGTGTGTGTGTGTGTGGATGTTCAATTATTCTAGTACCCTTTGTTGAAAAAATTCTTTCCTTAATTGAATTATGTTTATAATTGTAAGCTCATAATTCTCAACATCAAACAAGTTATAAATTTAGCTGTATCTCCCTATACTTAGGAAAAGCAATAATTTGTGCTTTAGAGTGTTAATTCTGTGCCTTATTATTTTACTCTTAGCATTTTATATAAGTTCCTCTATTTTATAGTGTCAATTACCCATTCTTTACTATTCTAGTAACTTCTTACAGTAGACACTAACACTTTGATTTCACAGATAAGCTGAAATATTGTCATGTTAAATGATTTACTTAGTCACAAAGCTAGTATATTGGAAAGCCAGAATTTGCGTCTCAACATTGTGTTCTGGAGGATTATGCCGTTAATCTTTGTGAGAATTGCATTATTTACAGTAGCCAGATGCTTAGTAAAATATTTAACATTTTGTCATTTTTCTCACTGTTATTCTGAGGTATTTTAATAGTAATGACAGAATCTTTGTGTAGCTCTCTCTTCAAGGTTTCACGTATTTAATGTTTTACTTAGATCAAAACATTCATGGCCATGAAAAACACAAATGAAGAATCAAACGGATCAAGTTATTTTCCAAATTTAAAGTCTGTTTCAGAAGCAGAAGTCCTCAGTGCTGACACTTTGACTACCTTTCTGCTCCCTGCAAAGCAACTCCTTTCCACGGCATCTGAAAAAATACAAAAACACACTTGGAAATCCCAGTGCTATTGTTACTAGCAGCTCACACATCTTAGAACTGTTTACTAAATCAACTCACTTTTTAAAAAAAATTTGTTCTTTGAATTTGTTTCCTGGCTTCTTAGAGTAGACACAGTAAGTATTCATAAAAAATGAAGGCAGAATGTAGGAAAACTGATAGCTGTGCTGTCAGGAAAATATGAAAGAAAAAATGTCAGTGAAAAATTCTCAACATGGTAAATATTTTGTTTAATATGCAGGAAGGAAAAGAGGATTTAAAACTGTAAACAGTTGTGGATTTTGAAAATTTCTTCTCTCCATCATTTAAGAAAAAAATAAAACCTTGTTTCACTGTGAGGACATTTTGGGATCTTTATTCACAAAAGGATTTCCGATTGTAAAATCTGATACCGATGAAAGATTCAGAGCCAGTTCTCACCTGTGACATCAGACTGACTTGGTTTAGAGGTGCACTGTTAATGGAATTTGAAGAATCCCTCATTATGGTATTTGTCCATGAAATAACTTGTCATGTTTCCCTCTTAAGTGAGAATCTCTGTTCCAAGAATGATGTTTGTGATATTTTACATTATTTAGAGCAAGAAAGTGGGATTAAAGTCAATTGGGAATGTTTTGAAGTCTTAATATGAAAGTACTTGGTATGATCATAGAATCCGTTGTCATCTTGGTTTTCAAATGTGTATCACCGACCTCCATTCTCAAACCCTCTGCAATGGTCCTGTCACTAATAGTGGGAAGATTGTGGACATTATACAAGCAGAAGGTTGGATAGAAATTGCTGGAGGCTATACTGTATCTGCAATAGAAGAAGCTGTCACCAGGTAAAAGTGATGGAGTTCATAGAATAAAAACCACACAATTATATTTATCTTAAGTTATAAAATACATATCACTATAACTATAGCACTTGGAAATTTCAAATAGAGTCAACCTTTCACTAGTTCAGTCAGCCACGGATAGAATTTTTTTTACAATCTTTAATGGTAGAGTGCTTGTCTAGCATGTTGAGGCCCTGGGTTTGACCTCCAACACTGCTAAGAAAATTACACTCGTACTTAACATGCAAGGACATTGTTTCTTAGCATCATTACCACAATACACTGTAACTACTATTTATACGGCATCTAAATTGTGTTACATTTTACCAGTAATCTACAGATGATTTAAACATCCAATGAGATGTGTGCAGTAAGTATCAGTATTACTTCAGAAGGAAATTGAACAGTACAGTACCGTCTGAAGAATGACTATGCTTCCGGTCCTCCTGTTTCCTTTTTTTTCACTTCCTTTCCTCCTTTTTTCTATTCCCTTTTCTTGAATACTCTTGGTTTCTTCTACTCTTTGTTTCCTGTTTTACATCCATTTTTGTAGAATTCTCTCCAACTATTAAAATAATGCAAATATTTAACGAAATTCTACATTTTTCTATATGTAAGAGAAATTCCATCTAAAATCCATTTGATGTAGGGGTCTTTAGTAAAGGAAGAAGGTCGAGAGCTGGGCATAGTGCATGCCTGCAATCCCAAAACTCAGGAGGCTGAGACAAGGGGACCACCATGAGTTCAAGGCCAGCCGGGGCTACATAAGCAAGTTCAAGGCCAGCCTGCATTACACAGTGAGATGTTGTCTCAAAAAAATATATATTGTTTAGAATTTAAAAAATTTAAAGATGGAGTTAACAATATATTTCACAGAATGTTAAAAATATTCTGCAAATGTTAAACAAAGCAAAATCGAAGTTCTTTGTGCCATAAAGTAGCATTTGAGACAGTAAGACAAGACCAGTTTTAAACAAAATTAATTTTATGTTTTCTTTCTCTTGAGATAGAAATATGCAGTATTACAGCAAGACATTTATCTGTGTAGGTCATTCGTGTTTTGAGTTTCATTGTGAAACTCCAAAAGGGCAAACATAAAATAGAAAGCAATACATGGAATAATCAGGGTGTTCAAGAGACTCAATGGTAAGACAACTTCCAAATTAAAAAGAAATCAGATAATTTGCCTTTTCTATAAAACAAATACAGTTATGGCCTTCCAAATGACTATGTTTACTTACTTTAGTAAACGTAAGTCTATTCATTGCAAGATACTAAATGATCCCTTTGAAAGGCTCACCCTGTCTCCTCAGCTCAGAGTCCTTTAATGACTTCCCATTTGTGTTCAAAAGAAAATCCAAAGTCCTCTTAATGGCCTTTCAAGATTCTTTACAGTTCAACCCTAATTTTCTCTCTGATCTCTTGTGCTCTTTCTCTCCCTTTCTTTTCTCGGCATTTTCAAACCTCTCATATATTTACTCAGTGTGTTTTCCCAGAAATCCCTAGATATTTTCCATAGTCTCTTCAGGTACTTATCCATTTATCTCTTTCTCAGAGGGGTTGTCCTGAGTTGCTTTCTACGAATACCCACTATACTGACCCCTACCCTGTCATTCTTTATCTCCTCTGACTTTATTTTTTTGCTTAGTATGATTCGAAATCAAACAGCAAATATCATACATATGTCATAGGTCTTTGTCTGATTGTCTTTTCTGGTAAACCAGTGAAACCACTAAGGAAATCAATATGGAAATTCCTCAAAAAACTAAACCTAGAAATTCCATTTGATCCACCTGTTCCCTTTTTAGGTCTTCCTAAGAGAGTGAAAAACATCATATTACAGTGATACATGCACATCCATGTGAAGAGTAGCACAACTCATAATAACTTGGAATTAAGATGAGTCATTTTCATGTACCTATTCAGGAATGTAAACATTATGCACCTCAAACATGCACAATAAAAAAACAAAAGAACTAAACAAAGTAATGAAGAAAGATTTAGCTTTTTAGTAATATATTCCAAACATAACAGGCCCTGGTAAGAGAGTGTGGTCTTGATATGTTGATGCAGGCTTAATAGGTGAACAATTTACCCTTGAAAAAGCTGGAACCCTTTCATTCCTCTCTCGACAATTATAAAGAACTATGGTCTGGGGAAGCAGAATTGTCAAGGTCACTGGTTTGATAGCTACAATTAAAATTTTCTAAAAGGTTATTTACATAGTTTCCAACTTTGCGATTTAATTATGACAGAGGCTTATAGGTCTACCTAAATTACTCAGTCAACTAATTGAAATCTCTGTTTCTATTTTGCCGCAGGGAACCATCAAGTCATTGTGTCTCCGCTCTCAGAACAGTTCCAAAAGTGAGCCAATAGACAGAAATTGGCTGGGATTGCGATTTGCCCCACCCCCACTGGGTGAGAAAAATTAAACACATCCAAAATTGCTCAGACCTGAAGTTCATTCTCAGCTCTGCCAATAATCATCTGTGAGTTTGGCTAGGTTACTAAGCTGTCCTTAACTTCAGTTTTGTCTTCTTTAATAAACAAGAGTTCCCACAATTGTTGTATTCGTTTCCCATGGCTACTGGAACAAATTACCACAAATGTGAAATTTGTATGCAAAAACCAGAAATTTGAATGTACAACTTGAATATAAAAATCAGAAATTTCTTCCCTCACAGTTTCAGTAGCCAGAATTCTAAAAGGGATATCACTGGGCTGAAATCAATATGTCAGCAAGGCCACACATGCTCCGGAGACACTGGGTTAGAATCTTTTTGTGACTCATCCGGAGTTTCATGGCTGCTGGCATTTCTTGCAGTCATATCGCGCTAATGTACGCCTCCAAGTTTGCACTGCCTTGTCTTCTGTGAAATCTCTCTGCCTCTCACAACAATATTTGTAAATATGTTTGTGATGACCCACCAGATAATTTAAAATTATATCACTAGCTCATGATGCGTGATTAATCATATCTATGAGGAACTTTTTCCTGAGTAAAATAATATTGTAAGTCCTAGTGCTTTTAGAATACAAATAATTTATTAGTCGGATTTCCTGTTGTTAGGATAAATGTCTGACACCCGCAACTTGTGCAAAAGTGGCTTGATGCAACTCATGTATTCAACGTTTCCAGTCTGTGTTCTAGGAGCACCAAGGGAGAAACATCAATGTCGAAGGGCATGGTAAAACAGATACTCACTTCATGGAGACCAGGAAACAGAGCACAAGAAAAGAGGCCAGACAGGAAGAGGCCAGTAACCAGATATAATCCCCAAGGTCACACCAATGATCCACCCAACACAAGCACGCTTAACTGGTCCCCTAGGCAACTCCCAAGCCAATCAATTTACATTAAGACTCATAGTCTCAAATATGGCTTGGGGAACTATTTGTTCACGCTGTCACAGATATCCTCTTATGACTGATGTCACAATGCCTACCGTATTTTATAAATTCAATAGCATTTTCTTTCCTTTTCCTTTTACCACTGTTCCTCCAAATCTCAATAACGGTCCTCTATAACACCATCTTTCACCTCAAAGCTAGACAAAAAATATGAAACAAGCTATGCTTGTCATTAGTATTTCCACTCCCTTTCTGTTTTCATTGGTGTTTACAAGTTTAAAATATTTATTTACAGCTTAACCAGTTTCATGCTCTACAGGCTGAGCCATTAGGAAAAGAAGAAGTAAAAGCATTTGTTGTCCACCAGTTGCATTCATTCTGATGTGGGAGATACATAGGGGTTGATGCAGATGGATAAACAATCCATCAGAACGAGCTAAACAATCACTTGCAATGTTGAGAATAAGAGTATATGATTTACATAGACCCATCTGTAATTTGTACATGTTAAAAAAAGAACTAGGAATTATTAACTGAAGTAAGGGGCTAAAGTATATTCTACCCAATGAACTTGAAATGAACTCGGAAGACAAGAAAAATATCAGTGGGTTAATGATGCTGGTAGACATTCCAGCAGGAGAAAGGCACAGAAGGGAGCTTGTTTTCTGTTTCTTTGGAAGTACAGTATTTTGTCTTCTCACCCCCCTCTGGCTGCCCTAAATACTCCCTCCAGGCAGCTCATCCAAACCTGCTTCTCTCCTCAGTGATCCAGGCAGCAAACTAGCCTTTTCTCTCACTTGCTCAACAATTAACTTCTCTAAACTAGGTACTGAAAGGACAGTGTGACTGATCTCATTCATTATATGACTCATGTGACAGGAGTTCGTAAAATATAGAACAAAAAAAAAAAGAATCCCTTAACACAAATACATTTCAGTTAGGATTTCAGGTCCTGTGTAAAATTATATGCAAAAAGAGTGTGTTCCTAAATCACATCATTAGGGAAGATTACTCAAAACTAAGAAAATGTAAGTAAGAAAATATTTTTAAATGGTACAAATGCCTAATGAAGCAGCGAAGATTCTGAACTATAGATGATCACTTCATTACCTTTTATTCACCATGATACTAATGTTAGAAGATAAGGATTCTATTTCCCAGTCATATCCACACCTCAATCCCCAAAAGGGAAAAGAAAAAAAATCCCAATTTTTAATTTTCTTTCAGATTTTTAAAGAGGCAACTTGGGAAGCAATGGGCAGAAACAAATCATGCAAACCATCCCCCCCTTTTTTTCTTCAACTAATGCAGAATGAATTGGATTTACACAAGCAACAGTGCTTAAGCAAAACCGTTCCTATGGTTACACAGTCTTTCTAAATGTGGCACAAGATGCAGGCAGCCAAAATGACTTGACTGTTTATGTTAAATATGAAGTCTATTCCCTATTGAATTTAATGATCTACTAGCTGCATTTTAGCAGCTTGCACCCTGATAAAATTAACATTTTGAATACATTTGGAGAGATAAATTGCTTTAGCAATTGGCGAGTCTTCACTCATATTTATTTGATCACATTGGTGATTCAGATGAAAGCATTTCCCCCTGTACTATTAGAAATTGGGTCTACAAATTATCTTCATCTCTGGGCTTGCAAGGCCCTAAACACATTCTGTTATCCTTTTGCAGGTTAGCTAGTGCCAGATGTTAGACTTAACACTTGGAAAAAGGGAGCTCACACAAAAAATAAATAAATAAAATTTTAAAACACCATTTTTTTTTTTTCATAACAACAAAGGATGTTTCTTGTGGCATCTCTCCAGCCATCCAGTGGTTCTGAAACATCCAACAAGGTGAACAGTTCAGACAGAGTGAAGTCTGTTTCCTCATTTTCCCATTTCTCCTCCTGAATGAGAAAGACAATCTCTGTTTTGAAAAGCTGGCAAGAGGTTAGAGCTAGGAAAGATATATTCACTGCATATTTTAGCTGACACCATTCAGATTTGTTACATAAGGGCATTCCTCGATGCCTGTTAGCAGGAGTCTCTCACTCAGCAAGAACAGAAAATGAAAACAGCCTCCATACAGGACACTGTTCTGCTGTACTTATGTATATATTTATCTCCACTCAACCAATACTTATTAAACTTTTCATATAGTCCACCATGGTGAAAGGGATTGTGAATACAGACACCAAATACATGGTTCCTGACACAAATAGTCCTTAGGCAAATAGAAGAGATGAGTAATAAAGAGCATTATGCCTGTGCTTTCTTCTCAGCTGTGAATTGATTTATGCCATTTTCACTGTCTTCCCCTGATGTAATCACATTAAACATTAAAAAATACTACAGGCTTTACTTGTCAGGAAAGGATGACTCTGTGTATAACACTTGAACCGTCTGGTGACTCCTGCCTGCAAATCTCTTCTCTGAAAAGTCACCCACTAAGGGGTTCCTTTTTCCACTGTTTTATTCTCCAAGGCCCCAGCCTCAATTTCTATTTTTTTCCTACATAATACATTCAGAATCAGAGCTGCTTTTCTACTCAAATCATGTTTTATAATCCAAAAGTAGGAATCTTGGGGTCTTAAATTTTATGAAATTCTATTATGACACATTTAAATCCTTGGAAGCCAAGTTTATCAAAACCTTCTATCCCATTTTGTTAGACACAAAGAATTTTATTAAAAACAGAAAAATTGACAAATTAAACATTTAATAATACTTAAATTATAATGTATCTCAAGGGAAATATATTCAACATTTCTGACACTTAAGAATCTCATTCTGTCTAAGGAAATTTATTTTGAGCTGGTAAATAGAAATACATTCAGCAAATATTGATTTCTCTGCCAGAAAAATTTAAATTCTTGAATTTAAGTTATCTCTCAGTGTTTAGTTATTTTAGAAGTGAGTCATAATGATCATTGTTATTCATATTTTTTGAAAAATTTTAGTCGATTTCTTCCCTTTTAGCAGGTACTAAATAAATATTTTATTTTATCTCAGAAAAAGTAGCTTTAAAAATCATTTTATTTTTTTCAGAATTTTTCATGGAATTCGTATGCAAAGGATAACTTCCTTAATAAAATAGATGTTTGTAAACTGTACACATAATGTTTTACCCTGAAGTGAGTTTTCAGGTAAGTTATACTTTTGTGCAATGTCAGCCCTAAAACTTAGCATAGTTTGAGGACATTCTACTCTGTCTTCTACAGATCAGTACAGCGTTTTAGAGGAGTTCTGCTTCCTGTGTTCCTCCTAGAATATGACTAGAAAAATTACTGATCAGACAAGGAAAGTGCAAAACCGTCCTCCATAATCCTGGCTCTATGTGATACATCATTCCCTAACAGTTTTTTTTTTCCTCACTGTTTATAAGTCCACAACTTTGCTAGAATAATGGCCTGATTAAAAACACTTTTATATTAAGTTGAGCCAAGTGTAAGTTCCTTGTTTCCTCAGAGGAAAAGTCTTGATACAGAGCTCCAAAATGGCAAGACTTTGGATATAAATAAAGGAGTTGGATCTTTATTCTGTAGGAATGGCTAGGGTGACGGAGTAACCCTGATAAGTTTGGAGTAAGGGAAATGAAATATCAAACTTTGATTTGGGAAGCAATTACAGAGAACTTCACAAACATAGTGTCATGAAGCCACAGACAGCAACTTTGCATGATTTTAAATTTAGGAGAAAGATTATTTCTATGTAAGCAGGTGCCAAGAACAGCATAGGTCTACAAAAAACTACAGATGTTTTCCCAAGAAGTAATGAGTCATCTCCCTATTTTAAATTCACTATCTCAGATTAAAATAGTAATGTTTATTTTACAGTATTTTGGAGGCATGTTTAGTTTTCTTAAGAGAGAGATAGGAAGAAGAAGAAGGAAAAGGAAAGGGGAGAGAAAAAGAGAAAACAGTAAATGTCAAATGAGTTTTTAAATAACTCTAAACTACTGATGGCTCAGTATGAATATAAGCAACTTTATTTATCAGTGATTTTTGATATACAATGTTTGAGATTTAAATAATATATTTTGTGAAATAGAAAAGATAAATTTTTCAGGGCTGATTTCCAGAATTCACATTCAACAGCTCATGCATAACGTAATGTACGATATATTTAAATATCCCAAAGTAATTTCATCAAGCAATGAACCATGATGTCTTTCCCATTTGTTCTTACTCAGAGCACACTCACCAGTTCACTTGGCATCCATCACTTTTATTTTGTATCAGATACTCATTGTCTGAAGTAATAATGGATAAGTGATCCAAAGAATAGAGTATTGCTTTGAACCACTGACACATTGCTGAAAGCTGTATTATGTGGAATTGTGCTGCTAGACAAAATACTCATGTTCAGCTCAGAACTCTACAGAAAGCTAGCCATTGCCTTCATATTTTTGTATAATAGGTATTCTATAGTGGCTGATTAAAAAAGAATGCATTTTTGTTTTGTCTAGTTTAATGGGAAGTTGTATGTGATGTATTTAGTTTTAATACTATCACGTCTTAGACACACTTTTCACCAAATCATGCTTGATAGTCTGCTCTTGTTATTAGTATAAAATACCTAGAAATAGTAGACAATTTGACACAAAAATGAAAGGATACTTTCATACTTTTATCTGAATGTTTGGGGTGCAAACTTACATTTTATAAAATTAAAGTTCTTCTGCGGGGGATTTAGCTTAGTGGTTCAAGTGCTTGCCTGGTATGTGTGAGGTCATGAGTTCAATCCCTGGTACAAAAAAATAAAAAGTAAGAAATAAAAAATAAAAAATAAAAAAATAAAAAAAAGTTAAAGTCCTCCAGGAAAAGAAATCTGTTTCACAAAAATGCCACTGATTAATAGTCTTCTATTTTGCCATAAAACAAATAATAAACAGGATTCTAGATGTGCGATTATTTTAAAATGCATTAATATTCAACAAAACAACACAAGCTCGAGAGACATCTGCCCACAACAGGAGGCCATTTGCATGAAAGTTGTGACAGAGTGGACATAGTTTACTATAGAAAACAGATAAGGAATTTCCTTCTCATTGCAACATGGAAAAAAAATATATGTGTATTTTGAAATTCTATATATATATATAAAATCCATTTATTTATTTCGCAGTAGCTATGGGGACCTGCTTACTGATTCCAGAATCCCCTGTGGGTATCAAATGTGCAGATGCTCAGTCCTCTTATTTAAAATGAGATAGTGCTTGCATATAGCTTACTTTAAATCATTTTTGGCTACTTACAATTCCTAATACAATGTAAATGCTATGTAAATGGTTGTTGTACTGCATTGTTTAGGAAATAATGACAAGGAAAATGTCTGTACGATGCAAGTTCAGTAATGACACATTTTCTTTTAACTTTAATTCATAGTCGGTTTCTGGGTGTGAAATCCAAACTTGTAGATATAGAGGAATTGGTGTATATCTTAGAATCTCAATAATATCCCATGGAATTTTCAGAGGAATGATGGTGCACTTTTGTCCATCAAATTTTGAAGTTATCAGATTATTGGTGGGAATTCCATTGGTCTTCCCATGAACAAAGACCAAAAACTATGACTTGGCATCAAGTTGTACATCCTCTTTCCTCCAGATGTTGAAACACAACATTCTTGTTTTCTCTGTTGCCTTGGCAGAATATAGAGACTGTATCTAATACCTTTAGTTATTTTGAAACTTGAACTAATTCAGGATAATAACTATGTACAGGAGCCCAGATCTCATTTCTCATTCTAAAGTACACTGCAGACAAAGTGGGAGGCAGCTACAGAGACTGCTGCTGAGAGCTGAAAGGGGACAAAATCTATGCCACCTCAAAAAGCTGCCACTGTAGTGGCTGAGCAACATTGTCTCTATATTTAAAGTTGTAGGAGACAACACAAAGAACACACTAGCCTCACAGTGTTTCTACCCTAAAGATTAAAAATATACATGATTTTAATAGGACTCCTTTGCGTTGAATTATAGGCAATTGATGATTTTCTAAAATTTTATGCTGTAAACACCTACCATCACTATTTTGAAATTTTCTGATCATCTTGCAGAACAATATCAATCATAATAAATGTAGTCATGCAGATTTCAGTCATGGAAACTTATTTCTTGACCTGTGATGTTAGTTAAAATTGTAGTCAGGTTTTAATATGAAATGAATGTATTTCATTATTTTAATGTTGACAGCATTTGAATATTTGAAGACATTGCTCTCTAAAATTCACTTACTTTTAACACTTAAGCCTACCGTCTATCTTCATGATGAGTAAAAGTCATCTGACCTTTGTTTTCATAGAGCATAATACTACTATCTTCCCATCATTGGAGGACGTTTACTTATTTTTCCATTAGTGTGAATGGATTCACATTGATCTATTTTCACTCTCCTTTCTCTCTCTCTCTCTGGTGACTCAAGGCACCATTTCTAAATCATTGACCAAGATAAAGAAACATTTAGTTATGCAAATAATTCCATAAACTCTAATGGAAAGGACTCAAGCACATATAGCATCTGTTTTGGGGGTAGATCTCATAATCAGATCTCAGTGAAGTGAGTTACTTGGAACAAATTATTATACACTCACAGCTTTTTTAAAATATGTGACAGACACGTTTTTGTATCCCCTATAATTTTACTAAAGAAGTATTCATATGTAGATATAATTAAAAAGTAGTAATCAGTTTTATACCTCTCACCCAGCTTCAAAACCTTAATATTTTTATATTCTCTTTGTTTATATAAAACACTTAAAAGATAGGCAGACATTATGACACTGCTTTTAAATGTTTTGAGCTGATTCTCCTAAGAATAATATTTTCAACATAGCTATAATGATTTTACTACTACTTAGAAGAATGCCAATAATTACATAACCACTTTTTTTGTCTTGAGCCGCTTGAAAATGTCCCTCTTTGTCTTCAAACTGACTTCTATAGTTTCCTCACGTCTTCCCTCCACCTAGAATTAGATCATGATTCTTGCATAACATTCAGTTTTTATTCAAGGTAATCCATAATGTCATGACTTGAGAAAGCTTTCATGTTGTGGCAGTTCTTGAGTTAAGTCTACTTGATCAAGAAAATACCTATGGCAAAAAAGAAATGAGTGCGAAAGAGTAATTAACACGTTGTAGTTTAACATTTGCTTGTCAAATGCATGAATCTAGTGATGTTTTTAAGTTAACATTGCATTTACTAAGCATAATGATACCTGAATATATTTTAAAAACAACACAACCTTTCTGTATGAGATATTTTTAATTTTAGTCCATAGACCCTAATAATACTTAATACATCTTTGATCATTGACTATGATCAATGAGTATTATCACATTTAATCTTTATAAGCCCTTGAGGTACCATTTTATAGATTGAGATACTGGGCAAATTAAGAATTTTGTTAAAAATTTCAGGGTTATTAAGAGAGATAATCTACATATAAACTTGAGCTGGAGGGTTTATTACGTGCACTATAATGCTTTGCAAGCCAATAATGGAGGCATGAAGGAGTTCATTTACTTTTTCGTAATTCTTGCTCAGTCCCACCTAGCAGACATGTTAGTATGTGTCCATTCAAGCTTCTCACTTAAAGCACTTTGTAACATTCATCTTAATTATTGAACCAGCATTAAGGGAAGAGAAATTCTGTGAGGAAGCCCTTTGAAATTCAAAGAATTAAGACCCAGGCTTTTGGGTTTTTTTTTTTTTTCAGAGAACTTTGTGCAAGGTCATGTCTGTTTCCTGAATGAACAGGATTAGGATAAGAAAATTGGAGTGTTTCCCAGCTTAGAGAGCCAAGTTTTCACTGTGTCATTTCATTACTCTCTTTGAAGTAAATTCCCAGAAAATCAAATATATCATATTAAACTTGAGTACAAAACACATCCCAAAGCCAACTGGGAATGATTCATGGAATTTGCCATCACTGTGGATTACATATGCTTTTGTTCTCTTCTATTAGTGAAGTTAATCACTTGTTTCTTGTAACTGCGTAGGTGCAGATTAGTCCAGCACAATCCTATCATGGTTAGGTATCCTGAATTACACAAAGGATACATCAGTGAAGGGAAGAATCAACCTTACTGCACGCCTGATCTCACCCTAACTGTAGGGTTAGTTTGGCCTGTTCTTTAAACCACCTGTCTAGATTATCTCTTATTTTTGCCATGGTATTTCCCACAAAGAGAAATTTTTATTGATTCTGTATATTACTATTCTGTTAGGTAAAAATAGAAATTTCTGTACTCTTACAGAGAAATTCCTTCCTAAAAATCTCAATAAGTGGATTGAAAAAATAACCAAGAAAAATGTCTGGCCAGCAATTAATCTCTTTTGTAGAAAACCATCTTAAAATGTGAGTGAAATGAACACATTTTTAAAACTGTGAATGAACTAAATTAAATGTCAACAAGGAATCAAAATTTATCATGAAAGTGATCAATATTGTGCATGAGTGAAAGTTTGGTTCTTATTGATGTAAAAACCTGGGACTGAAATTTTTTTCCAGATGACTTATAACTAACCTGATTAAGAAGAAATCATACCAGCTTTGACCACAAAGTTATGAAATGTGCAATCCACTCCCATAACTTTCTAGTCACCTGATTTGGAAGTGCCCAAGTGCCTCTCTTTCTGGCTACTCAATAAATACCGAACACGGATGGCAATTTCCTTTCCTGTCTAGTCAGAGTGTCATTATTTCTGTGAGGCACCTGAACTGGGGAGCACATAAAAAAAATCACAAGCCACCACAACTTGAAATACGTCTTTAACTCTCCCGCCTCCTGTTTCATGTTCTCTAAATTGCTGTGTAACCTACGAGAAACCTAAGATTATGAGTTCTCACTTACCACTAATTAAACCCTAACCTTTGTCTCCTAAATGCCAAGAAGTTATAGCAGGTTTAATCAGCATATTTTATTTTGCCCTTTTTAATAAGCTGTTTGATGATGTTGATTTACTGTCAGGAGAATTATTAAAAAAAAAAAGATTCAGCCGCTTTTGGATATGACTTTGTCCCTTAGGCAAAATAGTACTTTATATCACTGCCTGTCAGAATGTTTTTAATAGCTGCTTTCTTCCTTTTGGAGGGCTTGTGGAAGAACCCATTTGTATATCTTCACATGTCATTTATTTATTAAAATAGAAAATATGTGAGACTTGCTCACATCTAAATACTTACTCCTGGATCCAGGCTTCCTTTCACGCTGCAAATCAGCCATCTGGGTCACTCCACAACACAATCCACGTCCTGTGCTACCGGACAGGGCTCTAGGTTGCCACACTTGTTTTCTTTCTATTCTATTAACTGTCCCTTTTCAGCGCTATCCTGTAAATATCAGGGTACTTTAGGGCTCAGTTCTGTTAGGTTTTTTCTTCCATGGACATTCACTATCTGGGAAAGTTGCTCCATTCCTGTGACATTGCACATTTATACAATAATGATCCTCGAATTCTTATTTCCAGTTTCCAGCTCTGAATTCCAGATTATCATACCCAATTCCATATTCAATATCTTATATCCATAAAAATGTTACAAACTAATCATAACCAGAGGACTCAACATTTTCTCTAAAAATGGTTTTCTTCTAGAATTTTCATTTTAATAAAATGCACAAGGCCAAAATCACATGGAAAATACCTGATTTCTCTTCCATTAATTTTTTATAAGCAATACAGGTCCTACCAATTCTTTTTTTTCCCCCCTGGGTCCTACCAATTCTTGCAAAATATGTCCCAATATTCTTGTCTTCTGTTTCCACTGTGATGCTCTCAGCTACCATTATCTCTTTCCAGGGACTACAAGTATAACCCACAAAAGCAATGCCTAGCTTTTAATTTTTTTTGTTTTACACTCTTTTATATAAAATAATGATTGAAAACAAAAGCAGATAAGACTGCAAAGCTCCTCTACTTAGAACTGTGAAACAGTTCTCCATTACAAGCCAAGGAAATCACAGCCTCTTCCCCACCGTCTACACATCCTTGAGGGGGTCCTGACCTAGTCTCCCACCACCTGTCACCACTCACTCACTCACTCTGCTGAAGCCACCCTGGCCTGCTTGCTTTCCCTCAAATGCATGACAGCTCCGCCTCCTGGTCTGTCACCCGTGTTCTCTGTCTAAAATACTCTTTCTTCTTGGTTCCACGTGATGCATATTTCACACCACCCAGGTGTCTACGGAAATATCACCTCGGAGAGAATTTTTCTTATCTTTTACCTTAGTCTCAAACTCCACAGGATGCTCATTTTACCCTTTTCACAGCATTTCTTTCTACCTAGAAATGCCTATTGTTAAATTGCCCATTGCCAGGAAGCTGAGGCAGGACAGTGACTTGTCAGAAGAAGTCGTGTGTCTCTAGCACCCATCTGGCTTCTGGGGTAAGCAGGGTAACGTGAGATCTTAGGACCTGTTTGGTTGCCCTTTGTGAATCAGACTTGTTTGTTTTTGTTCCAAGGGTCTCTTAACTCTAAGAAGATAGACCCATACTATTACAGAGGAACTGTTCCTAAAATTTTGAATACATGGAATGAAAATATTTTGTAAAAAAAAATTTCATGTTTTACTGTCATTTATTCACATGAAATTTCGTTCTTTGGTCTAAATCTTCAAGAAATGTTGACAATGAGATTCAAACTTTAATGTTTATAACAAATAAGGGAGTGGCTGGTGGATCTGGGAGTGGATTCTGAATTCTGACTTGTTAAAAAGCCGCCTGTGACCTTGATTTAGTTGCTCCTTGAACTGCTTCGAGAAACATTCTACTATTCATTTCAAACTTCCTTTTGCAGCTTGAGAAAAACAGATACATGGCTGTCTGATTCACCTCTAGCAGAATACTCGATTGTGTCACTCAGGTGCCTGATGCTGCTGCGTTGGAGAGACCACAGCTCAGTCGTGAGTGATGACTGTCAACCACAGCGAAGGCAGAGCATCATTTTATATTGAAAGTGAAACCTTCTTGACACATTCTACTGTGGAGACCAAATGAGAAGCACAGGCAAGGAAGCAGAGACAGATAGGCCAGCAGCCAGCAAGAAAACCAAGAGGCAGGGGCAGTTTAGGATGAGAGGGGAAAAAGATCTTCCCAAAGTAGAACTGAAATATTTCAGAACGGCCTGGTTCAGCCTCATTTCAAAGCCCAGGGACAAGCGAAACTTGCATAACTGGTAACACAGGGAGAATGCAGAGCTTTTCATTTCCCATAACTGTGCACAATACAGAGCCTTCTGTTATGGTAAACACACCCTCCCACCATCCTTCAATTCTTAGAGCACATATTGTGATCATTAGACTAGGAGTTTTAGCCTAGAGACAAAGTCATCTATATCTGCAGCCTGTGTGCGTACTGTGATGTGACAGCAAAATGGGAGTTAGAGAGGGGAGTAAGGAGAATTGTTTGAGTTTGATACATATTTGGCAACTTAGTTCTGGAAAATATGCCATTTCCACCTTACTAATGCCACTTATTATCATTTTACAACTCCATACATTTAAACAGAACAATTTGTTTCTTAATTTTGCTTTCCTATTATGGCAAAAGACTTCCTGCATATTTGTTTTTGGCCTTTTGAAGTGTAATAAAGTGATTTCAATCAAATCATGGAATTCATTGAAAGCTTACAGGTGAGAAAACTGAGGTTCTAAGAACCCAAGGGACTATTCCAGTCAGTGTAACTACTAAAGAGCAGAACTGTGATTTGAGCCCATATCTGTCTGAGCACAGGCTATGTTCAGTGGGTTCCTGAGATCAGTGCTAGCATTCACACACCCCCCCCCCCCAGTATGCCCTGTACCACAGAAAGAAGGTGCAGAAGCTCCACCCTCCTGGAGAACCCACTGAATTGTGGGAGTGTGGAGAGCCTCTCTACCCTCCCAAGTGTGGGGAAAGAGTGTAATCTGGGCTGGCAGGTGATATGGGAAGGAGGCTGACGCTCCCATTCACCCCGTCCCTACTGGACCAGACTCTCCTGCTTCCTTCTTTTCTTTCCCATTTGCACTCTTTCTAAAAATTGAGCCTACTTCAGAACTCCAGCTAGGGAACCGGGGTCCCTGCTACTTTTGCCTTGTTCTTGATAGTAAATTTCCTTGGTGCCAGGCCCTGATTCCACTATCACAACAAATGTTCCTCTACTGATTTACTTTGCTTACGCTCTGGATACAACTTGCCGCCAGTAATGGCTGTTTTAGAAACCCTGACACTACCCTTATGTTGCTCGATCCCACTATCCTAATGCTTCCCATGCTTCCTCAGATACAATGATTTGCTCTGGAAACATCCATGTCTTTAGGAGTGGCTTGTGGAGCTGGGTATGGTGACACACACTTACAATCCTAGCACTCTTGGGTGGGTGATACAGGTCTAGTGAAAGCCTGCTTTGATATGAAAAATTTAAAAATGGCTGGGGAAGTAGCTCGGTGCAAAGGCCCTGGATTCTATGCTTAGTACTGAAGGAAAAAAATGGACTTGTGAGCAAGAAGAGCTCATAAATGGGGTCTTAGGATTTACAGTTAGTTTGGTCTGCTAAATAGGCCAGTCCTGTTCATGTTAACTACTGAGAAAAACAAGCATAGAAACAGGATTGTGAAAGGGCTCTACAATTAGATTAGAAGTGAGTCCATATTTTTGGAGAAAAACACTTCAAACAGTGTTTATGCTACATGAACGTCGTACTCAGGAAACCGAGTTAGGAAGAATCTGCTTCCTTCTATTGCCTGGCTGAACAGCTGCAATCCAAGAGGAAATCCTGATATGAAATTATTTCTGTTGCAAAGAGGCAGTGATCCCTGAGTGGAAAATGGAACAAAATTTTTTCCATTTTATCCTTCAGAAGAGTTTATTTTAGTGATTTGTTTAATTGCCAGTCTTTGCAACACCATAACCCCTGGGAGGGCCACGAGGTCTTTTTTGCTGATCAGCAGGTCCAGTGAAGGACACAAAGAATGTTTTCAGTGGTTGTCAGCTTCTGGAAGCAATGGATGGAGTGAGTGAGCATCTCAAAAGACAAAGGACCCTCACAGGAGTAAATGTTGGGTCTTGACCGTTAAACATGCTGTTCCTAAGTCTTGTTAAAATTACCTTCAAAATAATTGAGTAAGCACTAAATGTGTTTTCCCATACACATTACATTTTTCAAATGGCAACCATATACAAATATATATAATATATATATACAAATATATATAATATATATATATACAAATATATATAATATATATATATATATATAAAGAAAAAACAGAAGTTCTCAAAGCTCAGAAAGGGTTAAGTTTGAAGTCTATGCCAATAGAATGGTTATGTTCCATGTACTACTGGCTAAAAGCCCTCTACAGACTCTTTTCTTCTTTCCCCCTCACCTTTTTCTCAGTGGTGTGAGGGAAGACCTAGGCACCATGGTGCTATAATATCACTCCTGAAATTACCTGGCTTTGGTACATTTGTATATACCAGTTCTAATGTAACAGCTAGAATTTTCCCCCTCTTGTTTATTTCTCGGAAGCAGCAATAAGCAATCCTGTGTGACATTGCCTGTGGTGTGGTTGCCAGGCAGCAGAAAGAGATCTGCAGTGGGAGGCGGGACCTGGGGAAGAGAGGATAGAAAAGCTGGCGAGGAGGAGGGGAGCTGGCTGGGAGAGTGGGGGCTGGGCTAGGAAACTGCTGAGCCAGAATTCTATCTCCTGGTCGTTCTTCACGTTTCAGGCACATAATGAGCCAATAAGCTGAACCTTAGAGGGGAAATAAAGATGGAAAAGAAACAGTTGAATGTTGTCATTAAGTAGGGTGTCCGTAATGTTTCTTATTTTGTGAAGAAAGGGTTTCAGATTGTTTCTTTTTTTTTCCCCTGAACTTTGTTTCCTGGTAAATGCAGCTTTACAAATATAAGAGGACAGTTTCTCAGTGGACTAGCTTCTCTCTAAAAGTAACAAACAATTAGCACATAATATCTTCCAGCACTTCCAATGCTGTGCCTAAGGAACATACATAGTTATACAAGTTATAGCTGGAAGGCAATACAGTACTCCTCTCAAGTCTCACGACATTGAAAAATAAAATACAGAGAAAGGGCATACAACCTTTATGGGCTGTGCAGAATTGGGAGGTACCAAGCTAGGAGGTCATTCAAGGTGATTCAAGAAGCTCGTCTTTCTCTTTAGGAGGCATTTGTTAGCTTGTGAAATTGGGAACTGCAGCTAACTCTCATCTCTTGGTTTGACAAGAATGTTGCTCTAATGAGGTTAAAAAGATTGGACTGGGTTCCTAGCAGAAGGGGTGGGGGCAGATGGCACACAGGTCCCCTCATGCTGCCTGGATGTCCCCCAGCACAATGCATCGTGCCTTTTGCCAGCCTTCCAAGCTGTCTGCGACTAGGTTGGACACCCTCCAGGAGTAACAGACAATGATTTTTATTTAGATGTTTGATTATTCTTGTTAATCAAATAGAGCAAGAACAGAAGGTTTGTTCAAAACAAACAATGTATTTACGGATCATTTTGTGTGGTGGTTGCACATTTTAAGGCTCTAAAGTTGCTAGCTAACTCCTCTCACAGCACGCAGACCTGCCATCTGGGAGAGAAAAAGGGATGAAACATTAAAATGCAAGATGATAGGAAAGAACTTGAAACTAACTAACATAAAGATGATTACATGCCTTATTTCACCTTGGCAGTGGGGTTGGGGGAGGAGAGAAGGTTAAAATCAGGGTGACCAATTGAAGATGGAAAGGAGTAACAGATGCCTCCCCATCCTCCATTGCATGTCCAGGCTGGCCTCCCCCGTGACATGACCTGGCTTCTCTGTCATGAATGAGTCAAGGACAGTCAGAAGACATGACAGAAGCACAATACTCCTACACAAAAACCACATAGAGAGATAAAAGAGAGCTAGAGATGTGGGCACAAGCAGACAAGGAATGAATGGAAATAAGAAAGCAAACCAATTCTGCTCAGATCCAGGTCTAGATGCAAGAAAAATCTCACTCTGCCGTTTCTCAGAAAGATAACACTTTTTCCTAAGAAACTGCAAAATATTTACAGACACTTGACAGTTTTCTAGGTAGCTCAGTTGGAGTAAGGACACTCAAGCTCTCCGGAATGTCCTGTGATTGAGGTTTTTGTCTCTGCTGCACAGCGGGAGGGACTAATCAAGGAAGCTGATGGTTCGCCTGACCACACTGGTTAACGACAGTCTCCACAGAGCCTTGCAGGAAACTGGAGATGAAATATCACACCATTTTTCATGTGAAATTACACTTTTAATCAAAGCAAAGGGGGAAAATGCTCTAGTCAGTCTGATAGCTGTGCCACAACGAAAGTTTCTACCAAAGTCTACGATCATTCTTCATTTTGTGCTCTGCTGGTATATTTTGCACATTGTTTTTAATTTGAAAGTTAAGCTGAATGATCAAATGTTAATGAGATTTCTAAGTCTCATTTGGGATCCCAGTGATGGTAGGAGTGGTTGCTCCCCTACCACACACACATTCTGATAAAAGAAGATAGAATTTTCTTGCCGTGAGGTAGTCAATACCCAGCACTGAGACCTTTCCAGGATCGTCTGCTTCCAACCCAAGAAAATGCTTAAATAACGAGAAGCTGTTTCTGTGATAGAATTTCTTAATGCAGATGCTTCAGCATTACCCCATGCTCCCTTATTCTTTCCACCTCAGACCATGTAGGAGAGTTTCATGGGATTTATGTCATCATGAGAATAAGGCATGAGGAGAGAATTTTTAGGGAAAATGGACTGGTATGTTCCCTAAAGTTTGAAAAGCCCTGGATTAGAAAAGCACCAGTATTTGACCAAAGTGAAACACAGCATCATCTTGAATGATACTGGAGATAACACAAACAGATGAAAAATAAAACAAATCGCTATGTTTCTATAACTGAGACAAAAGTTCTTGACCAACTGAAATTCAAAGTGAGATATATTTGATATATTTAGTTCTATCAGAATACATTAGACTGATTCCAGCTTCCTCATACTGATAAGGATGCCCCAGGGAGAAGTAAAGAAGAGCTGAAAGCTATCCTACAAACACACCTATGCAAAGCACTTATAATGTACTCATAATAGCCAGCATCTTTCTTTCAACCACTTAGATTATTGAGAAGATGTTAAAACAATTTAAAATGGTGGGGGTTTTTGCTTTTTGTTTTTTCAGTGCAAATAGGAAAAGTCTTTTGATCCAAAATCTTTCTAATGCAGAAGCAAGACATAATTTTCAGGGTAGATGAAGAGAAAAGAGAATCTGAATCTTCCTTTGAAGAATCCAACTGCAGCTGCCAAGGAAGGTGGAATCACAGAACAAATAGATTCCTGTGAGAGGATAAGCACCTTTTCTATCCTGAGAGCTTTGTCATTTTTCAAAACTAGCACATTTTTCATAGTTTGCCACGGTGATCTTCAAGAGGATAAGTGGATATAATCAGAAGCAAGTTAATTCCCATCCTGTTCCTTTTTTTAGGATAACAGATATATCCTCAAAGAAAGTGGCACTAAGCAATGGCAGATGAAGACAATAAAAGCACAGTCTGAAAATGAATGGGTTCTGAAACTAATTAAAATAAAGCACAGTTTAAAAGATTCCTTAACTTATATACATGTCATGCTACTGAAAAAAGCAATGGATTCTCTCAGCCATTCTTTGCAAGTGTTTTATTTTTGTTTCTAGAAATAACAGGCTTAATTAAATGTGCAAGATACACTAAAGTGATCCAGACTAATGCATATAGGGATTTAGAAGTCACTGAGAAGATTTTAGGCAGGATTTTAGTTTGCCAGGCTTAGTCACTAATGGAGAAAGCTCATCTTCAGGGAAAGAGCATGCATGAGTTGTGTAGAGCTGCTACTGCTGTCAAAGCTAGTGGCTACACTGCTAGGAATGAATGCCATGAAAGTTGCAAAAATCAAGCAAACTGCAAAGGAGTTAAGTTTTATTAAACTTTATATGTGCCAGGGTAGATTCACTTTCATTACCTCAAGTAAATCTTAAAATATCTTGGAACACATGAAAGTTATTGCTCTGTTTTTAAGATATATAAGCCAAGACCTTGAGCACACCAAGACAAATAGTTCATTGGAACTCTAAGTACCTGATGGCAAGTCCAGTGCCCTTCCCATCGTATCAGCTCCTCTCTCCATGCTAATAAATATGCAGGATCAGTAAATGCTGCCCCTGACCAAGCCGTCTAAGGATCTCATATGGAACCAAGTTTCCCTGCCCATTTAATGTAGAACAATAATATCCCTGATCCCAGTTAGAATATATTTCATTTATGTTCAAGGTTATAGGCATTATCAAATATTTCACAGGATCCAATGGGGATGATCATGAAATGTTCAAAGTATATTTACTGAACTTGCACATACATACTAATTTCAGGAATGCATGATGTCACCTCCAGAATTATTTTTGTATGACAGAGGAAGTGGGAGGGAGAGGGCCAGGGAGAAGGTTTGCAAATGCAAATCAGTCAAGGCCACTGGAGCTAACTCTTTGCCTCAAAACATTGCTACTCATCTGTGATTACAAATTTGAAGGCAAACTAAATAAAAATTCTTCAGCCTTAAAATGTACAACTGTATCATAGATTTTATCGCTAGTACTACATTTTTCCATAAAGCACAAAGAAAGATAAAACAAATTAGCACATACTGAACCTGGACAGCCTGTGTTTTATTGGTCACACAGATTAGAAGCCTGGTAAGTTACCTGAATGCTTAGCCCTGGATTTTGAGTCAGGAGACATGGTCTCCAGCCCTGACATATCTATTGAGTAAGTCTATGGGGTTTTTCAGGTGAAATAGTCAATCTTGGTTTTAATTTCCTATATATTATATATTAATATGCTTTAACATATATCAGTCTTTCTGGTAAGTACAGACACAATTCTTGTAAAATGAAATTATAAAATAAGGAGCTTCATTCTATTTTTTTAATGTGCCATAATATTCTTACTTTGTATTTGTTGCATATGTCAAAGTACTAGATTCTCCCAGAAATTATTCCAAACAGAGTAAAAGGATAAGTGGTCTTTTTCAGCGTTCTCTGCCAAGGTCATGTGAGTAGGCCAAACTCTTTCCTTTAATAAGTATGTCTAAAAATAGGACATGGAATATGAAGAGAAAAACAAGATATGTTTACCAACAAGATAGCATATTGCCCTAAGATTTCCCATTAGGAACATGTTTTGTGTTAGGAAACAATACTTAACCAAGAGACAACAGATAGATAAAATTTATTACCAATTCTCACACTAAACAGCTCACAGCCTTTGACCTTTCCTCATTCTCTCTGGTCTTGGTTTCCTCAGCTGTAAAATGAACTGTAGTGTTGTATTCCAGAGGTGGGATGGGGTTGGGTTAAAATATTTAGTAATCAATGAAAATTTAAGGGAAACCATACCATGACTTAAAATAAAGCACACAGAAAAACTGACATATAAGCAATCACATTCAAGAGGCAAACAGAAATTTTTGCAATAACCTGATATTTATCCATAAAATAATAATGTTACTCTGAAAAAAGAATGCCTTGACAAAAAGCTATCCTATAATCTCTTTAGTGTATGTTTACTTACTTGAAAACCAGACATTCATAAAAACTACTTTCAGGACACGAGTAAAAAGAAAATGTTAAATGAGATGACAGGTACATTTAAATATTATACAAGTATTATAAAAAGACAGATGTGAAAGTACTTGTAAAAAAGCCATTGTTGATTTTCCTATCGTCTGGTTTTAAAGGCCTATAATGCCTTCATCACTCTGTTCTGATCAGTTTAATACTATTTTGTTTTGTATGAATTCATTGTATGTGAAGATATGGACAAGTATTTAGAAGAAAACAAGAGACACTAGCCACTGTAGATTTCCTGTTGTCTTACTTTGAAATCTGTATTACTTACATTATTTTCTTCTGATCTGCTTTGTTCTGTCTTGTTATGTTTAATTTTATCCTCTTTAAAATAAAAAAAGACAATTTCTAAAATTATGCTATTACATTGAAACTATCAGAACAACACAGAGGGAGGTATTTTTTAAAAAATATACAGAATTGTATATGTCTATGTATATGTTTGAAAAAGTTTGAAAAACATTAGAAATTTGTCTGTAGAAGACCACATTTGTGTGAGGGAAGTCATGTGAAAAGTATCTCCATGTGTACTATGTATATTTTGTATTAAAAGAACTGCACATAGTAAAATTATATATGTCCTTTAAAATAATTTCAGAGAAATGAAGGAAGGAAAGAAAGTAGGAAAGAATGAAATGAGGGAACAGAGGAGGAAGGAAACAAGTTATACAGTCAATGGTGGGATTTATCTAATGTCACAATTTAATAGCTTTATGTACTTGAATAAGTTAACTAACTTTTCTCACCAAAGTTATCTTTAGACGAATCGTAAAAATAGACACCTTACCCTGTTTTTATAAGGATTACAGATAATGTATGTAAAGCACCTGGAACATAATCAAACTTTAACAAATTGCAATCACTATGTGAAGAAGACAAATGATATAACCTTAGTTTTATTTTATAGATCAATGAAATAGATTTTTATTAGAATCCTTTATTACCTGGCATAACCTCTTCTTCTCCCTACATCCTCAGTTAAAAATAAAAAATAAAAAAGAAATTGGAAAGCTGAAAACTGGAAAGAAGACTAAAAGAGGGACTTACAGAATAGTTGCTGTCCCATTTCCCTATATTTATAAAGCCTTCTCTGTCAGCTCTGCCGTATGTGTGGCATGTTTGAGAGGACCTGTGAAAAGTATTGAGGGCATTTGCTTGTGAGGAACCTATAGTTTAACAGGGTAGCAAGTGGAAGAAGTAATGAAAGAATGTGTGCAGACAGTAAATAGAATAGTATGCTTCTTGGAAGCAGATTTTAGCGTCCCATCCCACAGTCCTATTCCCCTTCCATTCCCTACTGTCCTTGGAGATGAACTTAGCAAGTAAGAAGAAAGGTTATTACCTGAGGCAGCTGGTTATGCCATGGGTCTCATCCAAACAATGTAAAATCACTTTCAATCTGGAGGCAGCCCTGAAAGGAAAAGTAACTGCAACATAGTTTACAGTAAAATTTGGGGGACACACCACTTCCTGCAAACTCTGTGGCTCTACAGGGAAAGCTGGAATGGAAGAGACTGAAGTAGAGAGTTGTTTTGCTTTGGATTTTAAAAAGCCAACAGACGAAAGTGGTTCAGCGACACCGTTCTTGTGGGAAGAAGATCTAGGGAAATGTTGAGTCCTTCTAGAAATCTTTTCTGTTTAGTTTAAGGTCACAGTAGCATTTTTTAAAATCAGATTTTCTTTAATTGCTACTTTTTTGGGGCTACCTGTTCATGTAGTGGAAAGAAGATGCACTGGACAGATGAGTCTGTTCTAGAGAGCAGGGTCGGGACAAGCATCATCTGAACCAGCTTTCAACTCTACTTGCCAGCACTGGTCCCGCACCTTACACAGTGAGCAATCTGCCCAGTTACTAGGGGCGCTTGCAATACACAATGAATGTTTAAGTACAAAAAGTTATTACAGCAAAGGATACATTGTTATTAATCCTTCTTAGAATCCTCCTCCTCTCTTGGAACACACAGTACTTATCCCATCATTCTTGCCACTGTCTAAACCAATTCTGGAAGTATTCTTTCGTGAGTGTCTTCCTAAGGTATGATCAAAAATATGGTGAACTCTGCAGCCGAGTGTCAGTTAATAGAAATGCAGGCTCATAAAAAGATTGCGGTGTGCCTCTACTCGCTTTAATTAGTGCATCGGTTACCATGAAATTTCTGGCTCCTTCCCAAAGACAAAATGGTCATAAAATGTAAACAATTTGAATTGAGTAGGGACACATAAGGGCAGCCGGGAGAGAGCAGCTAAAGACACTCGTGAGTCAATGTTACAGAAAACAGACCAAACAGGAGAAGAAATGGTACTGAGGAAGTTAAGGAGGCAGTTTATTACACGTGTGATCTTCTGATGAGCAACTTTCCCAAAAAGCCGGAGCCCTGCCTGGAGGGGCTTCGGGGCTTTTAAAAGGAAAGTAAGCAGGGAGGTACAGAGGCAGATTCGGCCCACCCGATTGGAGGGTTGGGTATCATCACAGGTTATTAGGGGAGTCTAAACATTTCACATCGTAAGGCTATCAGTTATGCAAAGCATGGGCTGTACAAAAGAAGAAACACTCTGTTACATTTTAAACTACATTGAAGACCATCAGTTATATGAGGGCGGCAAAGACAGGGATTTACACAAAGGTTCTGTTGTCAGGCCTGCTTGGTCTTGGCGGGCATCCTGGGCAGGCTTTTACTTAAAATTTTAATTTTCCCTCTTCATAAGGACTTCCAGAATTGTTCCAGAATATGGCATGAATAATGAGATAAAGCTATACAGAGCAAGGGGAAATGTTTTGAGGGGGATTAATGGCAAGGTGTCTTTTACTTAGTGCATCTTTTAAAAATGCAAATGTTTACTGTAGTTTTCAATCAGACCACATACATGGAGCAGCCCTGCTCTCACATAGCCCAAACAGCAGCCTAGAGCATGTGCTATTTTTCTATCTTGTGTTTGTTGATGTATTTCCCTTCTCTTAGTTTCATTGCAATCCTTGAGAAGACACTAATGACCTACTAAATTTTCCTTCAAAAAACTTGTGAATTACAAATTATTATTATTCACTTCTTCAACACGAGAAACACTCAGATTACTTCACCAAGGTCATACATATACTAACAGAGGCAAGATCTGAACTCAAGTTTTTGGGGTTCAGAACCCTAACTTTAGTGACAATATATATTATTGTGACAACATACAATTAACACATAAGCTTTTCAAAATAAAATAATTTGAGTACAGGGTAGTCTCCTCTCTCTATGTTTTCAGGAAGTACTTTGAGCTGGGCACAGTGGTGCATGCTTGTAATGCCAGGTACTCCAAAGTCTGAGGCAGGAAGATGAGAAGTTTGGGGCCAGCCTGGGCAGATCAGTGAGAGGTCTTGTCTGAAAACAAAAAGATGGCTGAGTGGCTCATTGCTGCAGCATCCCTGGGTTCAGACTCCAGAACCATAAAATAAGAAAGTACTTTGGTTTTTGAGCATTCTTCATACTATTTTCCTTAAGAGAAAGTTGAGAGTACATTGGTGACTACCAGACTGGGGGGGGGGAGGGGAATGGACAGGGTGGTTCTGTGAATACTAAGCTATGATTAGAGAAGAGTAAGGTATGATTTGTTATTACACAGCAGAAAAGTGACTATTGAAAATAGTAATAAACTATACATTTCAAAAATCTTGAAGAGAGCAGTTTGAAAGTGGTCACCATTAAAAACTGATAAATGTTTTAGCCGATTGATACGTTAACGATGATTTAAACGTTATATAGGCATCAAAATGTCACATGGCATAAATGAACATTAATTTTTGTTCCAGGTCAATGAAAATAACTTTAAATTAAGTTTAAAAATAAAAACTGTACAATAGTTAAACCATAGAATAAAAGGGTTACTAATATATTAACAATCCAGCTGTACTTTATGCATTTACTCTGTTTAGAATTCCAGAAGGTGGTCAAAAACTTTGAAAAGACTTCTTTAAGTAATTTATTTGAGACTCAAGCCAACAAGATTTTAGTTTTTTAAGTAGAAAATAACTGATGTGAATGGGAACATTTATATATGCTTCCACAAACTTAATTCAAAAGAGAATAAATATAAAACAAATAAAAATGCTTTGAATTGCCCAAATAAAAGTCATTTTAAGAAGTAATATTACACATATAATTTTATAGGTACTGAAAGACATACTTATAGCCTGCTTCAAGGATAAACAGAATTGGCACCAGTTTTAGATGCAGATTTCAAATAACTTTCTGTGCTATAATCTGGGACTATCAGTAGAATTAACTTCCAATTCTGGAGTCCTCCATTCAGTTAAGTACCTCTGTATGTCAGCAACTTGGCCCCTGCCTTGGATAGGATAGAAATAGACTGTCCAGAAGGCCTACTTCTCAACCTCAGATCTGGAAAGTAACAAGATTTTATAATGTGCAGCTTGAATTGAAGAATGCTGTCGTCTACGCCTTAACTCTTCATCAAAACCAAGCCTGACATCAAATCATTAAATCAACACTTAGATTATGAAGAAAATAGCCTCAAAAAAGTTTTAAAGGCTAATTTCTAAGCTAGTAGCAGACAGATTCATTCAGCCAGAAAATAGTCAGATTGCCAGGACTACGCTTTAGAGCAATTCTCCATCTGGTCTGCTTTTGAAAGATTAGCAAATTAATCACATGGAAATGTGAATGAACATAAAATTACCCATAGAAAAACAAACAAACAAGCAAACAAACATACATAGAAATCTACTTATAATACAAAAGGAAAAGAAAAAATAACCTGAGGTAACTCGCTACATTTTATATGAAACAAAATATTTTAGAGTTTATCTCATCTTATGTCAAAAAATAGATATTATCTTATCATGTGTCAATAAACAGTAAGGCTAGATATGGAAATTATTAATACCATGGACCAAACATTTTCAATTTTTCACACTTTTGTGTATGTGCAATACTTCCACTACTGTACAATTGAATAGAGCATATGAACAGATTGGGCCAGTGAATTTTATGTAGACATAGTACACATAATTTCGGGGTGACAGCATTTAATCGACAATGGTAGCACTTGAAAAGCTCACATTTTATTCTAGTAAAGAACAGGTAGTGTTTTCAGCACTGGCAGATCTATCACTCTGATTCTGTGTGGTTATAAAGAGCAAGATTCCAATATTAAGCCCACCGAGGTGGTAATGTGAAATGGGCAAGGCATACATTTGGTAATCTTAACTTGAGATTTAGGTGTTTACAACTGCATGAGAGTCTAGCATGTTCTAACTAAAAACAAACATTTACCCAAGTCATCCATCACTCAAAATCATTGCTGAATCCAGTAGTCATTAAAAATGATATAAAAAACAATAAAAACAGTAGAGCACATTAAAATGCAAGGCTGAAGAACAAACATGAAAAGTCAAACACGCAAGGATATTTGAAAATTAAGAATTGCTTGCAAAGACACAAATACAGAAAAAATAATGCTAGATTTTATAATTCTGAATTGTCCAGAGAAACATTTAATATGCTATGTATTATGTATAATTCATAAATATGTAAATATACATGCCTATATTTATATCTGGAATGAAATTTATTATAAGGAGTTATTTCATACCATTATGAAAACTAGTAAGTCCCACAGTCTGCCACGTGTAAGATGGAAACCCAGGAAAGCCAGTAATGGGGATTCTAGTCCAAACTTGAATGCTGATCACCAGCAGAGGTCACAGTGTGAGTTAGAGGACAAGGATAGATGAACAACACCAGTTTCTCAGTTCCAGCAGTCAGGCAAAGACTGCAATCTAAACTTCTTGCCTTTTTGTGCTTAGGCCCCCAGTGGGCTGAAAGATGCTCATATACTTTGAGGAGCATCACCTGACGTTTTTAGTTCAAGTATTCCTGTAGAATCATCCTCAAAAACACATGCCCAATGATTAAGTAGCCATTTGGGTATTCTGTGGTTCAGACATGTGAAACCATCACAAAACAACTAATTTGTTCAGATGTGGAAAATGAAGGTTTTGTTAAAAAAAAGGATCCATATTTAATGGAAAATCAATAAAAATTAAAAATAGTAATATAGTTTACTGGAATCATGTATTACTAAATTTAAAAAAAAGTAAAAAATCTGAGACTGATTAAAAGTTAATCTAGAAAACACAAAGCAATGAAAACATTTTTAATATTCTAGCTAAAATTGGAGAATAATTGTCATGTTTATGCTTTATGAAATTCAATGTATCCATTAAAATTACAATTTTGAAGGGTCAGGGTTATAACTGTGTCATAGCACCTGCCTGACAAGCATGAGGTCCTGAGTTTGAGTCTCAGTACAAAAAATTCACTATTTTGAAGATTAGGTAAAAAATAGGGCTAACTGGAGATTTCTCAGAAGACTAGGATTGGAAGTTCCATTCAATCCAGCTATTCCACTCCTGGGTATTTTCCCAGAAAAACTGAAAAGGTCATGTCACAGTGATATATGTGCACCCATGTTCATAGCAGCACAATTTGTTATAGCTAAATCTTGGAAACAACCAAGATGCCCATCAACCACAGAGTGGATGAAAAGATGTGGTATTTTTATACAATGGATTATTACTCAGGTATAAAAAAGGATGATCTTGAGGCCTTCATAGGTAAATGGAGACAATTTAAGACTATCCTCATAAGTGAAATAAATAAGAATCATATTTACAAATATCACATTGTGTTTTTAGTGTAAAAAGTAATGAGAACTGTAGAAGTATTAAAACCCAAAATGTGTAACTGCTATTGTAAAAAAGAGAGGAAAAGAAAGTGCTCTAAAGGATATAACTGCATGTATAAGCATGTAGGATTGATAACCATATTACTAAGTTGTTGTTGGATCATTGAACAGAACTGTTTGCAGTCTCACTGTTTGAATGTCCACTTGGTATGCTTTAATTTTGTAACTTGAACAACTGTTTCTAAGAGGATAATATGTAATTTATCCACTAGTGATTTCTTACTGTTTTTTTTAATATCCGTATTATTTCTACCCTTTTTTTTGTTTTGCTTTTTTTCCTTTTTCAATAAAATTTAAAAAAAACAGGGCATACTAAAATGAGTATCATATAATGTAAAGCTCAAAAGGAAATCCAAAGATTTTCCTGCCTAGAAACACAATTTCATATTTTAAACAAGAGAGTGAAATGCTGAAAGATTGTTTTGTTAGGATCGTAGAATTAGAGATGGTTATAATATTTACTGTAACAGTGAACTATAATAGGTATTTAGTTAACACAAAAAGACACAAGACCATACAGAAAGTCATTTTTATTTCTTGTAAATTTGATTTAAATGAGACAGAATTTGTGTCTGATTTAGTTATTTTTCTCTCATTGCTGAGACAAAATACCTGGTGCCCAAAATTAAGGAAGGAGAGGTTTATTTAGATCACAGTTTGTGGAAGTTTAAGGCTGTAATCAGCTGGCTGTAAGGCAGTGTGGCATGGTGAGGGGCAAGACTGCAGAAGACAGCAAAAGCAAGGAGAGCACAGAGAGGGGAAGAGTAAGTCTCCTTTCCTCCCTTATACTGTATGCAGGCTGCCTGCCCTCAGGTGGTTGCAGCACCCTTACCATCTCCGCGCCTCTTCTTGCACAAGCTCAGATTGTTTATAAAGTGAGGCCTCTGGTACCTGTTAGGTCACTTGGTTATACTTCTAAACTTCTCAAACTGATACAATGAACAACACCTTAGAGAGATAAGGGCATATCCTCTGCACCGTAGGATGAAGAACTGCTGAGTTGCTTAGTTAAGCTTCTAGACTTCTCACATTGGCACAGTGCGTCAACCATTAGAGAGTCCGAGCATGCTTGTTTAAGCAATATCACAAAACCTAAAATCTTGTAAGAAATTGTTTCTACCTTTTTTCCCTATAAAAGACTTATACACTAAACTTAAAATAATCATTTAGTTTGAACTAGAAAAATGTAAATACGTAAAATTTTAGTATGAAAGTAATCACTTAATTAAAAATAATTCTGATAGAAACTAGTTTAATCATGTTTGGCACTTATGCTATCAAGTCATCACAGTTAGTTCATGATTTTTTTTTTCAGAAACCAGAGGAAGAAAATAACTATTGAATGTTTCTATAGAGAGATATACATGATTTTTATGTTTACTTTAGATTTTTAGCTGGAGTCGTATTCTTAAGCACTAAAATATATGTTACTGTAACTATCCTTCGTAATGTCTTCAATGGACAAATCCAGTGCTGGCAAGAGACAAAGATAAGTATATCTGGGTCCCATAACCAAAAGATTGTTAAACTATCAGATATAGATAGAGTTCAAAACCAAGTCTAAGTGTTCATTACATTCTTATATGTATTCAACATAATCCCAGTTTTATTTAAGAAGTATGAATAAATATATGACACAATAGAAAGAAATACACTAAAGTTTAATTATGTTACTGTAAAGTGAAATTTACTTTCTTCTTTCTCAGTTTGATGTAATTTGTATAAAAGCATAAATTGACTTTGTGACAAAAAAGTAAATTTTGACTCTACAAAAGTGACTTTAGAAAGGCAAATAAAGTTGACAACATTCTTACTTTTTAAAATTTGTTTGATACATATTTTTTGTTTGTTTTACAATTGGATCAAACCCAACATCTTAGGCATGCTAGGCAAGTGCTCTACTTCTAAGTTACATATCCAGCCCATTTCATATAATTTCACTGAAGTTTGTATATATTATGCAATTCTCATTCCAGAGTCATTTTTTTTTTTTTAAACCAGGGATCAAACTTAGGACTTCATGCTTACCAGGCAGGCGTTTACAAAACCGCTGAGCTAAATCCCCAGCCAGAGTCTTTCTAAATTTGACAGTTTTATATAAAATGCTTTGTTAATGTCAAGCCCACATCACATCTAGTTGCATAAAGATTAGGATATTCTTTTGCTTTCAAAAGTAGTGGGGAGCAAAGTCATGTACATAGACTCTCTCACCAAATTATGCCCCTGCAGGGCAGACTCTTTCAGATATACTTCACAAATAGCTTACATGGCTGTCTACCTCACGCAGTCATCTTCAAGGATTTATATTTACCTTTTCCCTTGTGAATATGGAAAATTCATTTCAGATCATAATCTGTTGTTTTTAGTGATTTTAATGAATTATGAAAGTCTGATCCTATAAAGACTCTTCCACTCTCATCTTCCCTCAGCTCCCTACATTTTCTATTTCCCATTGCCTCAGGGTCTAAACTTTCATTCATTTGAAAACTATTCTTGGAAAGCTCTCCCCTCCTCCTGCTGTTAATCTGTCATTAATGGACCATAAGTCATTCAGATATACTGCACTATTATGCAATCTCAACAGACTGGAAAAAATCATTTGCTTTACTGTCAATGTAAAAACTTTTATCTTCTTTGACAGTTTTATTTAGAAAACCTCAGCTTTATTTTAATTTGAATCTAATGATGGCTTTCAGAAAATGATTTGAGTAAGTAAAAGTTTAGTGCAGTGACAGCTGTCATGATTTCTGTGGTACTTTCTCTCAAGAAATATTTATTGAAAAGAGGTATTTCAAACACAGTGCATCATTTTTGGCACAGAGGATGAAAGTTAATTATTCAGAGCTGGTAAAGTGGTAGTACTTACTCAGTGGTGAATTTAAATGAGGAAGACCGATATATTTTATCCTCTTTTCTAGCTAGCTCCTCCTTGAGAAAAAACTCAGATTCACAGAAATATCCTTGGCATTTCAATTGATAGTGAATGGTGATTGTTCTAAGAAGGTAAAATGGCTACTACATTTTCTGACAATAAAAATCATGGCCTGAAGTGAATTCAAGGTGAAGAGGACCAATGAAGTGACTTTTTTTTTTTACTGTGAACTGTGTTGAAACCAAGGATAGAGCTATTTATAATAATCTAAGGGTCCTTTATTTTAGAAGTACATTAACCAAATTAAGCATACTTGTAGCTCTTGCTAAATTTGTGAACTCACTGTCACTTAGTGGGAGAAATTGTACCCACATACAACTCTTTACAAGTTTGTAATGAGTTTATGTGCAGATAGCAGTGGTTAAAACACAGAGACATAATATAAAACCCGAGAGCGGGCAGTGTGTTTGTTTATCAGTGATTTTGCTGTTGAATATCATTCATCATGAAAATAAAGGAATTATATTGAGAGTGAAGGAAGCAAGGCCATGACATCTGCACATTTTCAATCTTAAGAAAGCTATATAGAAGCAATCTGAAAAATTCATCATGTACACCTGCTAAATAAATAACACTAAATGGTTTTAAGTCTGCATGGTGGTTTCCTAGGAACTGTTAGCTAATGTTAGCTCAGAAATGAACACTAAATACAAAATTAGAGATGTAATTTTTTCCTCTCAAGCCTTATTTTATTACAGAATTACAATAATAGAAAATGGTTAACATGTGAAATACAAGTCAAAGGGGAATTATCTTCTGTTTGGTTTGTTTGGCTGGCTGGGGATAGGGTGGGTGACTGCTGCCCAGGAAATTCTGAAAAGAATGCTTCACAGAGGAGTCAATGCAGATGTTATAGAAAGTTTATTTCGGTTGGGGATTTAGCTCAGTGGCATAAGCACCTACTTTGCAAGTGTGACGTCGTGAGTTCGAGTCCTGGTACTGCAGAAAAAAAAAGTTTATTTCAAATAGATACTTGTGGTTAATCACTGTCACTGGAGAAACTGACACTGTCCAATAAGGTATGTTCTGTGCTTTATAATTTCATAACTAGAACTATGAGGAAGGTGAAAAAGTTCTCTTTCTCCTTTTTTTTCTGTTTCACTTTCCTCTCTTTTCTTTCTTTCTTTCTTTCTTTCTTTCTTTCTTTCTTTCTTTCTTTCTTTCTTTTTTCTTTTCTTTCTCTCTCTCTCTCTCTTTCTTTCTCCCTTAGTCTAAGTTGCATTGTAAAATGCATTAGTGAGAGAGGATTATGTTCCCCATTCTACCCTAATTATTTTAAACTGAAAAGTTTGAAACGAACAATGAAGATTTCCTAAATCTAAAGATGTTTCAAATCTAAAGTTCAAAAGGCCTTAATAGGTTATAGGCTCTGTCTGTACAATTTCGGCAGGATGGTAAACAAATTAGAGGAATTTTAAGTCACATTTGCTAGACAGCATTAGTTTTTATCTTCACTAGATGAGATTTTGTAATGCCTTCCCAGATGGTTTCATTGTATTTGTGTAAACAAGCAAACAAAAAATACAGAGATAGCAAATGGTAAAAAGGACACTCACTTCATAATTTATAAGAAGACAACTCACTACTTAATAGCTATGTATTAGACCACCACCTAATTCTTTTTTTGTTGTTGTTTGTTTGTTTTTGTTTTTGAGACAGGGTCTCTCTATGCAGTTCAGGCTGGCCTTGGACTCACTTTGCTGTCCAAGCTGTTCTGGAACTTGATGATTCTCCTTGTCTCAGCCTCCCAAGGGATTGTAATCCCACGGGATTACAAGAGTGTGCCACCACACCTGGCTTTACACCACCTAATTCTTACGGATAATGCATTTTGCTAATAAACACAAGTGGAAGTTTGCTCAGCAAACATCTAAGGAGTCCAGTGGTGTTCCAAAATAGCAATGCTGGAAAAGAGGTTCTGTGATAGCTATTATAATTTGTATATATTTTTGTTCAATTGCTTAATTTTAATGCCTTTTTGTCTGTTTGGCAGGAGAGTGGGTAATTTATCATTGTACCAAATATCCTTCCTACTCTAGAACAATGGGCTTTGCCAAGTCTATCCTCTGGACATCACTAACAGGCTCTGGATAGAATGAGAGAGAAGGGCGACAATCATTTCCTCTATGCACAAGGATGCTGATGTCACTGAGTTGTTCCACACAAGTATCGCAGCAGACGCACTTGTGCCCCAACAGGACATGTCCAGAATTAGAATTAATAGACATAGAAGCAAGACATAAATATGGCCCATTTAGTTCTTTGGGGATAATTCTGTATTTATAAGCCCAGCAGTCTTAAATGAGTCTATGATTTTCATTCTTTGCAGAGGTGTATTTCAATATTTTTCAGGAGTCCCAAAGACCTGTTTAAATAATTACAGATTTTTCAGTCCCATTTGCTATGTTCATGATTTTTCGGAATTTTTTTTCCAGTTAGTTTGGAAAGTGAAAAAATCTAGTTTATGCAGCTCTAAAGGGAAAATTCAACTGATCATTGTCAATATATATTGTTTAAAACCACAAAGTAAAACTACTATGAAGCATATGAAAATAGATTATTTTAATATATACATAGATCCTCATGTCTTTGAAATAATTCAGTATCCATGTGGTCTTTATAATTCTCCGTTCTACTCTAGAGGACAATTTATTTTTTATACTTATACCAAAATGATGAAATATAATAACTGTAATTTATTTAAATTTATTTATCTAAATCTGTGTCTCTTAATTTTATTCTAATACAAATATACAACATGGCTTTTCATCTCAGTTTCATAGATTAAGAAACTGAACCTCAAAAAATATTTGAATTAAAGACCAGGTATCTCCAAAACCTAGACTTGAAAGCAATTTACTCCATGAAGATTTTATACAAAGATATTTCTTGCTTAATGACCAAGTCACACCATCACTTCTTCTATAAGTGTTCTTCATGCCTCGTGACACTTTTTTTTATAATTTACTATTTAAATAAGTGAAAATTATATAGTAAATAAGATGATAGTGCTTAAAGTTTGACTAATCCTGAATTTTAATTCTTGTTCTTCCTTTTATTGACTCTGATCAAGGAAAAGTTACTTAATTTTCAGAAGCACCAGTTTCTGGTCTATTTTTATCTGTGTTGTTTTAAAAATTAGTTAAGAAAATGCATGCAAAACATTTAACACAATGCCTTAAATGTCATAAGCCCTTGCTAAATGGTAGCCAATTTTGTTACTACTGTATAATTTTTAATGTTAGTGCTTCTTATGACTTTAGAATCACTCTTTTTTATAATGTCCTCCTACTATTTGATCTCTTAGGTCTAGTCTGAAACTCACAGCTGCATTCACCATCCTCTTTTCATGCCAGAGGGTAGCTTCATGTGTCTGGACAAAGGCACTTAAATTCAGTATTTCCAGAAGAGAAGGCAGTAAATCCGCATCAGTCACACCCACGGTCCATCCATCCAAGGAGCCAAGAGCTGGCAGTCATTTAAGAGTCTTCACTGTCTTCATTCTCAGTCCACAATCAGTCACACGATTCGTCCTGTCTCTTAATGCTCACTTTGTCACCATTGCCACAGTCTTGTGTCAGACTCCAGACTTCTGAACTCTACTTTAGAGTTTTTTCCTGATTTGAGTTCTTGCCTCTACTCCAACCTCTCTTTTTCATTCTGCCATGAGAGAGACTATGACTATAAATATTTAATTGGATTACTCCCTATAATGGCCATGTATTTTATACTGCAGGGTCTTCAATGGCTTACATGCATTTCTTGGAATATGTAAAATAATTTACTAGAGCCAAGAAAAGTATTTGAATTCTTTTTTGTGTTTTATAATTTTATATTTTCTAAAAATACTTTTATGTATGTATCTAGTGTTTATATTTTATCACATAGCTAATATAGTAGTAATGAAGTATTCATATGGTATGGTTAATTTTATTTTTTAAAGAGGAAAAAAATTCAAAAATTCAAAACATAATTATAGAGTAACAATGGTTAACACATTGCAGATTGTTATCATTAAATTAGTTACTCAAAGTAAAAGATATCTGCACTCAGTTGTCCAAACAATATTATCATAAACTATTCTTTTCAATGAACTAAGAGAAATTAGTAGTTTAATTATCTTAATTATCATATAACATAATATAATATATATATTATTTCCTTCAGCCTCTCACACTAGGGAGACAATATGATGTTTATACACGCAAATCCGATTTATTTCACTTATGAATATGTCTCTAGTTGTATCCATTTACCTATAAATGTCTCAAATTTATACTTCTATAAACTAGTATTCCATTGTATAAAAATACTATATCTTTTCATTAATTCTTCAGTTGATGAATATTTAGGTTGTCTCCAAGATCTGGGTATTACAAATTGTGCTGTTATAAATGTTGGTGCACATATATCATTGTGATATGGTGTTTTAAATTCTTCCAGAAAGATAACCAGAAAGGAAATAGCTAGATCAAATGGAACCTCCAATCCTAGTTTTGTGAGGAATCTCCACCCTGATTTCCACAGTGATTGTACCAGTCTACACTCCTTCCAAAAGTAGAGAAGGGTTCCTTCTTCCCCACAGCCCCTCAAGCATTTGTTATTGTTTGATTTCTTGATAATAACCATTCTTTCTGGCATGACATGGAATCTCAGCATTGTTTTAATTTGCATCTCTCAAATGACCAGTCCCGTTGATCATTTTACATATATTTATTTGATGTTTGTATTTCTTTATCTCAGAAATATGCATTCACTTCAGATGCCCACTTTTTGAATGGATCTTAAAATTTAAGAGGTCTGACTTTTTGAGTTCTTTATATGTTCTTGATAGTAATTCTTTGTCTGAGTAACAGCTAGCAAACATTTTTTCCCACCCAGTGGGTTGTTTCTTAACTCTGTTGGTAGTTTCTCTTCATATTCAAAAGCTTTTTAATAAGTTGAGATCCCAGTTGTTGATTGTTTGGGATAGCTCCTGTGCAATCAGGGTTTTATTCATAAAGTCTTTGTCTACACCAATGTCTTCAAGAGTTTTACCTATTCTATCTTCCAGTAAATTTAATGTTTCTGTTTTAATATTTAGATCTTTCATCTATTTTGAGTTTAATTTAGGACATAGTGAAAGATATGGGTCCAATTTTAATGTTTGGCCTGAGTAAAGCCATTTTTTCCAGCACCATTTTTTAAAGAGACTTTCTTCCAGTGAATTTGTTTTGGCCCCTTTGTCAAAGATATAGTAGCTTAGTGTGTCTGGAGTTGTTTCTGTATCTTGTAATCTGTTCCATTAATCTTCAGATCTGGTTTTGTTTTTGTTTTTGTTTTTTTTTTGCCAGTCCGATGCTGTTTTTATCACTGTAGCTTTATAGTATAATTTCAAATCAGGGATTGTGATGCCCCTGTCTTACCTTCATTGCTCAGAATTGCCTTTGCTATTCTAGGTATCCTCTGGAATGGTTAATTTTACATGTCAACTTGGCTAGGGTACAGTAGTCACACACTGAGGCTCCTATATCAGGATATTCTGTGAAGGTAATTTTGGTCAAAATTAACATAAAAAATTAGTAAAATAGATCACCCTCAATAGTGTAGCAGTCCTCTTCCAAATTGGTTGAAGATTTTAAGATAAAGACCAGCTTCCCCTATGGAGACATCTTCTGGATGACGGGCAGCACTGGGGCTCAAGCTGCAACATTAGCTTATCCTTAACCTCTAGCCTCCTTTGATATTTTAGACTTAGTAAGCCAACAATGATGTTATTTCTCTAAAATAAGTGTTCTCTGTCTTGGTCTTTCTGTGTCTCTCTGTCTGTCTGTCTCTGTCTCTCTTTCTCTCTGATTCATACTATTTATTGGGTCTGACTACTGTCACACGTTATTTATGAATATATGTGACATCCTTCAAAGATTTTCTTTAAGGGCATCAGGCCTAAAATACTTGTGGGCCAATGATCTGTGTGATGATGAAGTCTAAAGTCCCTAGTGCAGAGGCTCTTCATGATCTGAAACTTTTGCCTTGTCTTGTGTGTCACCATTCCAACCCAGACATACTGAACACTTGTCATTCTAAAGTATGGTTGTCTAAAAACAAAACATTTTTAACTTTGCATTTGCTGTATTGTCACTCTGCTCCAAATCTATCCAGAATTTCTACCATTGAATTTGTCTGACGAACCCTTCTATGGTTCATGAAATTAATTCATGTGTTCCTTCCTTTAAGGGATAATTAATATCCATGTACATACTTTAGATTGTATTTTCTGTTTCTTTTCAAGCTCTCTACCATAGATTTAATTTATGTCAATTATCCTATCACCGTGTAACTACTTGCTAACATGTTTTTTGTTACACAGTGAAATTCTTCAAAAGATAGGGTTTCCTTGATTAATTTTTATATTTCTAAAGCTAAATGTAATTGATGAATAAATACGTGGTGAACTGAATCACACAGATGTGTTATTTATAATATGACCTTGAGCATGGAAGAGAGTGATAAATTGGAAAATATTTTCAGATTCTGCAAATCCAAACTCTTCTACTTATATATGATAATAAGTAGAAGAGAGGGACAACTTGCCCAAAATCACAGAGCCAGGAAAAGACACAGCCAGACAGTGTGGCTTAATTTCATGTTGTCCATAACTTTTTTCCCTGTTCCACATGGTTGGGTAGGGTTCATTTCACATGCACGTATGTCACTAAAACACTAACAATTTATAGAATATACAATCATACATGATTCAATACTTAGAAGAAAGGTTTGGAAACCTAACTATGGTCTTGTTCACCACCAGAGAAGTTGCTTTTAGAATATCTTATTCTATGCAGCAGAGGAGAGGAAGTTTTAGTGCCAAATTGATCTCTTTTAGGGAGGCATTAACTTTGATTCTTGAATATGTTGCTTTCCTCAAAAGACAGAGCTAGGAAGAAATGCTATCTAATAATTATGTAAAGTCTACTTTCTCTTTTCAGACTTTTCAAAAGTCTACACTTTTGAACTACAAGCACAATGCTATAGAAATGGTTAATGGATACACACCAACAACTTCAATTTACCTCACTCCAAAACAAACTTTGATACACTACTGAATTATTTACTTACTCCCTTGCTGATGGAACTCCAAATAACACTGTATCTTAAGCCACCTGTCTGAAACCACTGTGCATCCAATATCCAGTAGATTTTGGATACATCTAAGAGGTTTATTTGTGTGGCTCTGAAATCACCCTGTCCAGGGCTAAAGTTATTTCATTTTCTTAATGTGAGTTCCCCCCTGTATGTCTCTTATTTTAAGGATCTACTCAACTTAGTTCAGGTCATTAACCGTTTTTTCTTAAGGGAAAGAGAATGCACATGAACAAATGAAACAAATCCAATTGCTTTTTACTATACTTTCAGCATAAACTTTCATTCACCATATATTTTTAAAAAATTTTTAGTGTTACTGAAATCTCCTCATATTGTTAAGGAAATTTAAGACTTAGCCAGTGTCTTAACAAAGATTAGATCCATACACTCAGCCCTCTCACAATTCCATATATATTTCCCCCCAAACTTTTCTCTAATATATGTCCTTATGACTTCTATTAGTAGTAATCTCTTAATAAATCAAAGGCACTGACGAGGTCCTTCCGCCTATATTATTTGGTGTGGAAACCTCTATCTTTCCTGGCCATACTCCACTTCCCTGTCCATTTCTTCTAAATATTTTGCTTATTACTTGAAGAAATTGCTCGTATGATAGACCAGAAGTTAGATTTTGTTGAAGTCACATTTATTACAAACATGATTCTTGTATCTTAATGATTGGTCTTTATGATAGGTAGTACTTTTTATTTATTTCTTTTGTACTTACTTCTTTTGAATAATACGTATCTTAATCAGAAAATGAAATTTTGAGGTAAACCCGGTTAGGTGTGTACTTTTGTTTGTTGTCTCCACCATACTAACAAGCAAGTTGTAATTTAAGTCTGCTGTAGACTCTACAGAGAAAGCCAGCTCAAACAAAGAAAGATTTGTTAGTCTTGTGTTAAATCACGTAATTTAAATCAATATTGCAATTAGTCTACATTTCTAATTTTTGACAATGATTTAGCTACTATAAAAATGGTTTTTCAAATTTGATGAAAAATGTTAACAAAAGAAACCGAGAAGATAAACAAAAACCAGTTTGAGATAGAATAAAATACACTAACATGCTTCAAGTCAAATTTTTGAAATACAATGATATAAAAGAAAATGTTAAAAATAGCCAGGGGGGTGTAAAAAGACATTTAAGATAAGAGACAATGATTCCAATGAAGGCTGAATTTTTCTGTAAACATGGAGGCCAGGAGACCATCCAATAACATATTTTAAGTAATGAAAAGGAAAACTGTCCACCTGAAAGTCTGTATGCGGTGAAAATAAACCTTAGATCTCAAAGCAAAGTAAACTTGCTTTTAGACAAACAATAGCTGAGAAATTCTGTCAATTACAGGTGAACATATAAAAAATGTTAAAGGAAATTTTTTGGGTAGGAGTAAATACACAGTAGATGTAAATTTTGGTCTGCACAAAGAAATGTCAAAGTTAGAAATGATATATATTTGAGTAAACATAATATATTTTTAAAAAATCAATTGTTTTTAAACAAGTGAATTAAATTTTAAGAGCAAAAATAGCAACATATTGTGGCTTTAAGTACATGTGGAGGCAAACTATGTGCAAAAAAGAACAAAAAAAGACAGGATAGGTAATGGAAATACACTGTTGTTTGGTTTATCTATTGTTTTTGAAATAAAGATGTAATGTGATAAATAGACATGTTGTAAATTACAGAGTAAACACATTCACACACCCAATAGGCAAAGCAAAAGCAAAGCGATATGACTAATACACCAATTAAAGAAAATAGTGAAATCTTGAGAGGTACTAGCTGAATGCAAAAGAAAGCTGCAAAGAAAAGGCCATAGTAAAAAGAATGTACACAAACATGGAAAACAAATAGTAGCATTACAGGTTTAAACCAGTCAGATTAACAATTACATTAAATGCAGACAGGCTAGTATCTTTTCTAAATTGACTGGGTGATATCGTCCCGAGTTAGAGTCACTACAGTCTCTAGGTGAAATATGAAACAAAATGGAGACTGAGGCTAACAAAGCTCTAACAACAAAACAAGCAAGGAGGTAGAGAGGTGGAAAAAAGGAATCTCACAGGTGAGTAATCAGATTGTATGTCTCTTATACTAAGAGCAGAAGAAATTTAGCACTTTGTGAGATGATTAAATTTTTAATGGAAAGATTCCTAGCATTTCTATTCTGGAGACCAGAATTTGGGAGGAAATTACACCTGCATAGGGTCATGGATTAGCTCAGTGGTATACAAACCTGGCAGACAAGAGGTTGTGAGTTCGACCCCCAGCACCCCCCCAAAAAAAAGTAAAAAGAAAGAAAAATGTAAAAGAAATTACACCTGCATAAAAGGAAATGTATATCTTGATAAGAGAAACAGAAATGGAGGTCTCTGAATTCTTTCTTTAGAGTATACTCATGTCTCTAACTTACCTCTAAAACATGCATATATGCATGCATATATGCATATATGTATGCATATATGCATATATGTATGCATATATGCATATATGGGACGGATGCCAGCTAATGATAAAACTGATGTGAGAGCTGAGTTGCTACCAAGAGAGTTTGTACTTTCAGACCCATCAGAAATTTCCAGTGTCCAAATCATCCATAGTACAACACTGTAATGTCTAAGATTTCTTGATTATAAGAATGAAGGAAATATACTCATTATCAAGATAATATGCAAACAAAGATGACCATCCCTAACAAGATCCAGTGCATAGATTTAAAATGTGTGAATTTCAAAGCATTATTGTATTAACTAAATAAAGGAATATCTGCTTACAGTGAATGAAAAGACAGGAAAGTTATACAGGGAGAAAAATCATAAAAAAGCAATCAAATGCAAGTTGTGATCTTTGAAAAATACATATTTTTAAAGTTCGCAATGAAACGTAAAAAGCAGATAGCAGAGGAGTAAGATGCTAAATTTGAGAACAGTAGAGGAAAGTTAATTTTTCCTAGAAACTTAGAGGGAAAATAACTGAAAAAGGTCAGAATCTTACAGACCTATCAAAAAGAGACCAAAAGGAACCTTTTTATGCTGTTGTGGGAATGTGCAGTAGTCTAACAACCATGACAATCAATATGGAGATCCCTCACAATACTAAAATTGGAAATTCCATTTTATCCAGGTATTCATATTATAGATATTTTCCTGAAAGAGTTAAAGACATAAATTATAGTAACACATACATGTTCATTTTTATAGCAGCACAATTCATAACAGATAAATCTTGGAAGCAGTCTATACATCCATCGACAGTGGAATTATTAAAAGAAGTGTGGTATTCACACACAGTGGAGTACAACTCTTCCACAAAGAAGAATGAACTCTAGTCTCTGTAGGAACATAAATGCACCTTGAAATCATAATGTTAAGTGAAGTAAATCAGACCCACAAGCTAAAATATTGTATGGTTTCTGTTACATACAAATGCAAATAAAGAGCAGAATAGAAGTTAGATAATACAAACTAGGGAGACAGAGCGTCCTCAAATGGGAATGGGATCAAGAAATGAAGGGAGGAAAGACAGAAGGGAAAGAATAAAGGATAATGAAGAAAACCAAGTTGTGCTATGTGTATGTGCTGACTCCACACAGTGATGTAAACATCATGCAAACAAGTACTACTAAGAAAAAAAGATGACAAAGACTAACGAATGTGGAGTGGAAGCTGAGGGCTGGGGGCGAGTGACAAGAAGACAAAGCAAATGTTTGATGGGGTGAATGGCTGAAAAAACTCTATTTTTGCAAAAGTCATAATTTGTAAGTGTAAGAAACTTAGACTCAAAACAGCACAAGTAACAAAGGAAGACATTGCTTGAAGCATCACAATCAAACCTCTAAAACTTTAATATAGGGTTGGGGATTTAGCTCAGCAGCACAAATGCCAGCCTGGCAAGCATGGCTTGTGAATTTGATCCTTGGTACCCCCTCGGGGAAAAAAAAGAAGAGGAAAAAATAATATAACAAGTAAAAGCGTGGGGCCAAGGCTATAACTCAGAGGCGTAGTGCATGCCTGGTAAGGTTGTGAGTTCAATTCCCAGTACCAAAACAAATAAAACAAAATAATAATATAAAACTCTGTTCACTTTAATTCTATTTTCAACAAAATGCCTTTCAAGAAAGAAGTGGAAAAATATTTTCATAGTGAAAATAAAAATAACTTATCTTTAAAAGCATGCATTACAAAAATACTTTTAAAAAGTTATTCATATTCAACTACAATAATCCCAAGAGAAAAGCCAGAAATGTAAGAAAACAGTGAGATTGTAAAATAAATAAATAAATAAATAAATAAATAAACAAACAAACAAACATCTGTATAAATCAAAGAATCTATGTCTTTTCATCTTAATTAAAAATACTTGAAATTTATTATAACCAAAATGTATAACTTTTGGCAGTCTTACTTAATTTAGAGGTAATGTACATTATAAATATAGTACAAGGGAACTGGAGGATATAAGTGAATCTATAAATCTATAATGTACATTTTTCAAGAGCTAGTACAATGTTTAGACTTGGAAAAACCTAGAATATATGTTGAAATTCCTAGAACACTCATTAAAATCAATTTAAAAAGCTGCAACTGAAAAGACAATAAATTAAAATTACTTTTCTAAAATTTTATTTACAAATAAATATTATTTATGTAAGGCAGACATCAAATAGAATACAGAAACTAAACAAAATTTTTCTGCTCATAAGAATCACATTAAATACAAATCAAGTTTTTAAATGTGCCATCCATAAGTGATTAAAGGATATTTTAATTAGATATGAGCCATAAAGTAGGAGATCTATTGTTCATCAAGGTGACTAGAGTTAGGAACAAGCATTTTAAATTTGAAAACTCCTGAAAGGATAGATTTTAAGTTTATTATCCCATATGTATGCAAATTGATATATATGTACGAATTGTTTTGAATTAATTGTCTACGGCCATACCACCCTGAAGGCACCCAATCTCCTCTGAATTAATCATGTAATGTATGTCAAGCTTTATTGTGTACCACACAGATACAATCATTACTTATCAGTTAAATATTAATAAAGTATCATGTAGGTACCAATTATAATAAGGGCAGAGAAGTACCCTTAAAATATACCAACTTCCTGTAGATTTCAGAGAATAAAGCGTTATTATTGATAAAAGGAATAATTATAAAGTCTCCCATTTAAGAACAAACTCCATTCCCAGAGAAAGTTTTTATTATTTGTAAGTCTGACAAAGTGAATCTTACACACCTTTACCCAAATATATAATTTAAAGCATCAAAAAATCAAATGCAAAGTCCATTTGTATGTGTGAAAGTTTGCATCTCCAATGTTTGTAAGTTGGGAACTTACTGTACTCCACATAAATACGTGTGCACACATGTGTATATATGTGCGTGTGTTTATGTAGCTTATAGTGCAATTTTAAAATGATTGAAGGGCAAAGAACAAATGCATACACACAGTAAGACATTTCAAAATCTCAAAATGATGAATCTAATTGAGAGAAAATCAATAAGAATACAATTTGAAAAGCTATCATACAACTTGATTGAATTGACATTTATATGACATTGGATTTTACAGTCTGCACAATATGAATTTCTGTCAAATGCAGGTGAAATATTCACCAAAATAGGATAGACATGAATCATTGCAAAGTCTCATTTTTCAAAGATTAAATCTTACTGAGTATGTTCACCTCTGTGGAATTAACTAGAAATCACTGCACCAAATCCACAAGTAGACCTAAACATTATGTGCTGCAAACATGTACTAATAAAAAAGACACATATCATTTCATTCATCTTGAAATTACAAAAATTTTTAAGATGAATGAAGCGACAAAATTACAATTTGTAGGAATATAGTTAAAACATTATTGAGAAGGAAATGTGTATCTCTACATGTTTATATTGGAAAAAAAGTTGGTTTAAAATCAATGATCTATACTTCAGTGTAAGAAAATAAGAAAAGAAAATTAGAGGTCTGGGATTTAGCT